>JARJDW010013293.1:0-52713 GCA_030264715.1 Adinopsis sp. GC000173
ACACGGTGCAAACTGTCAAAGCTGTCAAATTTGTGTGCATGGGGAATAAAAAACAGACAAACTGCACAAATTGTGCATGTTCATGAACATTTTGGAATAAAAAACAAACCTAATATAACAATTTAATTTTGCACGCTGATTGATTGCAAAACAGCTTGATTACTTGATTTTTCGCTAGTTTAAAATGCAGCGCCGCCGCTTTTTTTTCCAGCAACAATAACAACATAACATAACTAAAAAAACTAATCGCACATGGTTATCAATGCACAACATGCACATGTAGGAAAAATTTATTAACTGACCTTTGTTTTATTATACGCAATTTGCATAAGAGTTGCACCAATTTTTCTCAAACCGCACTAATCACTGGTAGAACAAACATTTTCTGTAATTTATGCACGACTATAAATTATAAATAAAATGCCAAATGTCTTAACTCAATTATCGAATGACGTCACTTGTGCAATGACATTATCTGCATTCGGATTCAGAATGTTGTGCAATGGCGGCATGCTTAAATATTTACTAAGAAAATACGTCTTTGTCAATGTAAAAGTTTTATATAGGCAACTTGCACAATTCAATTATCCCAGAAAAGTTTTTTTAATTTAATTACGGTGGTAAATTCAAATTGAATTTAAGGCGCACAGGTGATATAGTTAAATATTTAGAAAGTATTTTCTTGGTTAATTTAATTAAGAAATGAAAGTAAAATGGATGATAAAATTTTAGTATAGTAGTTGTTTGAAGTCGAGTGATTTCCGTTTTAAATTACATTAATTCAATCGTTTGGATTCGATTAACACCTACCCAGAATCCTATTTTATCGTTGAAAAGAATATCATTACACGTGCTCCGCTGTTATCTAGTCTTGTTATCATACATTAGAGATAATGAGATCAGCTTTTTACATAATCTGACCGCTTCTCACCAAACAAATCGAGTCCTTATTGCGTTTTTTCTCCAACCAACAAAGACGTAGAACTATCACGGACAGAAATATCACAGAACGCCAATTTAACATTATTACTATACAAATAAATGCGGAAAAAAATGATCGAGTACATATTTCTTCTATAATTGTATTTAATTGCCTATCAAATAAAATTTTCAGCGCATTCTGAGCGTAATTGGGCACTGCTGCAATGCTTCTAAGACGCTTGCTTTATTTTTATTATTATTTGCTTCAAATAAAAAATATAATGATTTGTTTTTATTATAATGTTTAATAAATACAGCAATTGGATGATCATCAATTAACTGAAACTAATTAGACCTAGAAGCAATGATGAATGGCAACTAAGCTTACATTAAGAACAAATTAAATTAAAATCATGAAACATGTTTGTTAAAATAATCTCTGCTCTCAATTAAATTTAATTTATAATCGAGTATCCGTTTTAATTGAATTATTTTTATTCGTAAAAAATATTAAGCGTCTAATTCAATAAGCATTATATCTGATTATGAGCATTACTTATATAGTACGATAGTAATAGTAGTGAACTGCTAAAAAATACTCTAACGAACGCATAATTATTATCTATTGTCTAAGCAAACAGTGTTTTACTACGAGGAAGCAGCGCTCTAATACATTCATTTATCAACAATATAATATTTACCTACTTAAATTATTCCGACAGTCTCTAGACTTGTCAATTTTCTTCATTTGTTTCATACGTTCTCCCATTTTAGTTGAAAATTGTAAGATAGCTGTCTTTTTTAGTGATTTTATGAGAAAATTAAAAAGAAACACTTGGACAATAAGAAAATTGTGCAAAAAATAATCAAAATTGTTTATTTTCCTTTCTGTCTACAGTTTTCACATAGCATTGTAAGATAGCAGTGTTTACTACTAATTTTATGAAAATGATGTTAAAAATATAATATTATTAAAAAATGCAAGCAATATTTGTGTTTTTTTTTCAGTAAATAAATTGCAACAATTTTGTATTGCAAATCCAAAAAATGATATTTAGTTTATATCGGTTCATAACTAAAGTAACATATAAAATAAGTAATAATAAAAAAAGTAGTTCCGGAACGCATTTCCTCCCGAAAAAGAAGTAAAGGAAGTACATTATACCATTAAAATATACAATTATATTATAAGAAATGCGACAAATATTTAAGTTTTATGGCTTAACCTAACCTATATTATAATTTGTTGTAACATATTATAATTCATTAATTATTATGTTTAGCGTCGTTATCAAAGAAATAAATCGATGGAGTGAAAAAATTATAAAGGCACACGTAATATTGCGTTCACTTTCGGTATGTGTATGGAAAATATGAAATTTAATGCGACAAATAACTTTATTGTGCTTTATTACTTACGCACGCTACGATTTGGTGCATATAATTTTTGATAATTCCCATAAAATAAGCCGCTAGCGTACTTAAAATTGCATCAGAATGTGTAAGTGCAAAAGTTAATGTCTTAATTTCGTAAGTGATGCCTTGGCCTTATACTGCAAGTTCGATAAATTGCCGATAGCAATTCTTTGCGTTTTTATTTATTGGAAAATTCCGAAAATAATAACGATGCGATAAAAATCGCACATTTTTTTATTAAAATATTGGCGCGTCCTACCATGACCTATTTGTATAAGAGATCCATCAAATGCAATATATACGAATTTGTCAAAGTCATACGATTTCGTTCTGCATGAAAAAGCGAATATTGAATACCTTGCGTCTCATTAGTTGATAAATCGCATCTCAATATGTTCTCTTTTTGTTATATTGCACAGAGCGTGGGACCGAACGGTGTTATTGGTGCTATTGAAGAACCACCCGAAGAGTGTGCTGCTTGTGTCAAGGGTAATTGCCGTAGTATTTCTGGATTGTATACACGACCGGATTTACCGTCAGGATATTCATTAGTCGCACAAATACCGCAAGGAGCATGTCGAATTATCATCCAACAGCTGAAACACACGAGAAATATATTAGGTAACGTTACAAATTTCATGCATTCGCAATCAAGGTATAAGGTATATACTATGTATATATTGTACACGTACATACGTGTAGATATAGAGGCACTAACGCGATAATTCATTACATTTTCTATGCGATAATCAATTGCATTATTTTATCGAAAATGGAAACATTTGAAATTTAACTCAACTAAATGTAAACAAATGTGTTAATTCTACACTATTTTATCTTCCATTTAATTGACATCACATAAATTAGAGTCTTTTATGTAACATGGAAATAGGAGTTTATTAAATAAGTCAATTTCATTATATTATTCAATGTGTAAATAACATCGTTAGTTCATTTTAACTTTTAATTGTGTTTCTTTCGCTTAAATGCCGTGCGCTGAAATTCTATTTTTTTATATACGTATATCGAACAAAGAAAATTGAATTAAAATAACAATTAGTTCATGCATGATTTAATTTAATTGGTAGAAAACTAATTCGCCATTAAATCTTGTTAGAAACAATTTGTTTGTTTTTTTATTAATTAAACGCGAAAGTTAATTTCTATTCGAAAATACGATCTATTAATTTGTAGGTACAATATGTTAGTTTTTAGTGCTTACCTAACAAACAGCGTATAGCAACCTAGAATTATTTTTGTTTAATTTAGAATTTAATTATAATTTTTCTTAAAGTAAATCGCTTAGGCTTGATACTACGTATATAAGTTGAAGTAAAGTTACATTGCGAGAAATTATGTTTCTGAAATTACTTTTACTGCAATTATGTTAATTTCTTGCAAGTTTGTGGTTATCTAAGTTAGACACTTGTCTTACTAATTAAATTGAAGAGTTTTAAGGTGTAATTTAGCATGTTGTGTGCGCGTAAATTGATTCATTTCGCATTTTTCATAGCTTTGAAAACCGTGAACGGCTCATACATATTGAACGGCGATTGGAAATTTAGCAACAGTCGAATCGTCGAAGGCGCTGGCACTCAATTTACATATAGAAAACAGGATGCTAGCACCCTTGAGAGTATTAGTGCTGGAGGCCCGCTCAACTCACCCATCGATATAATGGTAGAATCAACTATAAAATTTGATGATAAATGTTACACTATTCATTCTTAACATGCAGGTGTTTTATCAACAACCGAATCCCGGCATTAAATATGGCTATTCGCTTCCTGTTGATGTTCAACAACAAAATGGTAATGACCAGATCGTTCCTCCAACGATTGTACGTACGGCAAGCGATATCAATGTGATTGAACCGCGCCGATTAGACATCAGTTTGAATTCATTAAGCCAGCACGATGAGGCGAAGCCGGTGACGGTGCATCCGCATCGCAGACAACGATTGCGTCGTAAATTCGTTTGGAAGGTAACGGGAGTATCAGCGTGTTCGAAGCCGTGCGGTGGAGGTACGTGTATATATCCACCTATATATATATAAAAGATATACATGCCATCAATCTGACACGAAAATATAGTTAATACATTTTTTATTTCGCTCCAACATCAACAGGCTTCCAGCAGACGGTTGTGACTTGTGTACGAGAGCACTCACAAACACCCGTCGTCGATCGCAGATGCGCCCATTTAGAGAAGCCTACTGCTCATCCGATTCGTTGCAATACACACGAATGTCCAGCGCATTGGGGTGGTCATTGGGGATCCTGCAGCACGACTTGCGGTCCCGGAATTCAACAATACCTCGTGCAGTGTATTGTCGAGAATAATGGCAAAATTTCTATTCAAAGCGATGAAATGTGTCCGCAACCGAAGCCAACAGCCTCCAATCGTCCATGCAATCTTCAGCCGTGTGATAGCGACAATGAACTGCATCAAAATCCATCATCTGCAAAGGCATATCACGGTGAATGGGTTACAGGACAATGGTCTATGGTAATAATAAATAAATTAATATTACTAAGTGTTGCTCATTTTCTATTTTTTCTAATGCGTACTAAACATTGTTTTTGCAGTGTTCTGTGAGTTGTGGGACTGGAACGCGCACACGACTTGTTACATGTCCATCAGATAATTGTTTATCTCATTTAAAGCCGGCGCATGCTGAATATTGCGAGAATGTTCCTTGCATATCTCATAACAGTCAAACATCATCGTGGTTATTATCGGAATGGTCGCAATGCTCCGAAAACTGCGGAACTGGAGTACAAACCCGTTTCGCCGTATGCCCAAAATCCTCTTGCAACGAACCTAAGCCAGAAACGTCACGACAATGTTCTAGCGATAAAGAATGCGGAGGGCAGTGGTTTATAGGACCGTGGACGAGCTGCTCAGATTCATGCAAAGGGCAGGCGAAACAGAAACGTGACGTTTATTGTGTTATTAAAGTACGCGGTCAGGCTCGCATTACCACGGAAATGACTTGTCCGACGGGAACGAAACCGGAAGTAGAACGCATTTGCGAAGGTAGTTGTCCACCCGTATGGTTTACGAGCGAATGGAGCCAGTGCGAATGTCCTAATCATGGGGCGCAGAAACGCGACGTTAAGTGCCTAACGTCGCATGGACAGCCGGCCAGTGGATGCGCTTTGGAAGAGATGCCCTTGATGAAGCGTTCTTGCGTCTGTCCGAAGCACGAGGAGAAGAATAAGCCAGCACAAGATCAACCGGTTGACAGTAAGTTATTAATTAATTATTTATCTATTTATTTAATAAATGCTCAGTATTTTACTTTTTATCGATTACTAACGTCTCAATATATATTTTTTAGGAAGTTGCGTTGATAGGATAAGAAATTGTTACCTAGCTGTACAAGCACGTTTATGTCAATACCCCTATTACACTAGCCATTGTTGCGTTTCATGTAAGCGATCGCAGCAAGATTTATTGGAATAGACTGTGATTGATGCTTTTCGAGTAGTCAAATTGAGATGATGAAGAAGAAGAGAAGAATGGAAAATTATTAAGTAAAACAACGTACTGATATTATTAACCTTTTGTTTTTTTTTTCTAGTGAATGTTTGTATGTAGAGTATGCGCGTTTTGTGTGAATGATCATTAAAAAAAACCTTAACAGAAATAATAACATAAATAGTTAATGTATTCGACGGTCGATGTGTTAACATTGTGTAAGAAATATTAGGTAAATTAAATATGAACTTTGCATCGTTTCACTATTTTTACTAGGAATACCAACGGCTCGTCTCATTGCCAAGGCAATGCAAATATTTTACCATCACTCTTATCGTGAAACTTGTGCAAGTCATAGTGAAATTGAACAAATGCTATTTAATTTATCTAATAATATACAATACTCTTTATATTTTTTGTCATTTTACTTCTCGAAATCTTTCATTTGAAACAATCACATACTTTTTTTATTTTAATTATGACTGTGATGAGTTTTACAATAATGTATGATTAATATTATTATTTGAGTGTCGATATTATGCTTCTAAAGCACTGCCTCGTTTTTTTATTTACAAGACACACTTGCCAAAAAAATATTTGCGTGTAAATGGCCTTATTCATCTTATTATTGATGCTTATTAACATTTAAATTGTGAATGTTTTTCCATTTACTGTTTTTATGGTTATATTTTAGATGATGATGTTGCCGCATTATTGAAAATGTAAAATTTTAAGAATTTCCTTCATATATAATATATGTGTAGCAAATACATAATCTCATAATGTATTTAATTTAAAATGAAGAATAAGTAAAAAAAATGTATAGTATTTATATCTCTATCTATTATAATTATTATTATTACATAAAAACATCTTTTTTTATTTAACTTTACATATAAAAAAATAACGCTAAATCTTTACCTGTAGTGTTTTTAACTCTTTTTACGTTTAATTCTAGCTTTTTAATTCAATCGAGTATTATATTATAAGAATTTTCTGTATTTATTAGCAAATATATAAATAAATTACTTAAATCTACATCGATTCGAATTTATCTTATATTTCAAGTTTTATGTTAGGCAACCAACATCACCCATAATAGATGCAATACATTCAAAATCCCAAACAATTATTCAGTCGCATCCTGTGTTTTAGTAAAATGACTAGCTTTAACATTTTATTTACAACTATTAAATAACAATACTAGCAATTAGGAATATGTAATTGAAAAAAAAATTATAGTAGCCTGAGAAACAAATAAACTTCAACAAACACTGACGTGTCCTTTAAATGTTTACCTGTATGTAATACATACATTCTATCGCAATGAATGTTTTGTATAGCAATACAAACAAATAAAGTTTATCAGATAAGAACCTAGTATATCATACGTATTAGAACGGGCCGAACAATTAAATTAAAATTCGTTAAAAATCGTAACTGTTTCGTGAACGGAAGCATATAAATAGCACCAGGAGTTGGCGAGCGTCGTGACGCTTAGTCGTCATTGCGCCTGCTGTAGGTTGCACACCTCATTCTATTCACTCCTCGTTTTATTTTCCATCTATCATTTTGTTTTTAAATTCGGTTCAATAGTAAAAGTAACTAGTACATCCATCAAACATGGATCCCGAGGCATTCCTCGATATCGCCAATCAAGTGGTGAAATTGAAAATGTTTCCCTACTTTGATATAGCGCATTGTGTGTTGTGCGCCCTAGCGGTCAGAGAGGATCTTGGAGCTGGTAGGTAATCTATGTATATCTGTATGATTCTGAATCTACTTATATATGATACACCAAACAGAAAAATATCTAAAAATATATTCAACTCGCGCGGCAACTACGCGATTTTAAAACATATGCCTACAATTTTCTAGTTTCATTTACTTTTCTAGGTGCACAACAATTCTCCAGAAAGCATCCGTTGGCGTGTTGGTTGTCTTATATGCTTGTCGTTTTTGCCGGTGGCATGGTAGCAGGTGCTTTATTGGCTGAACCAATTTTAGCTCCACTTAAAAATACACCACAATTGATCGTAGCCACCCTTGTATGGTAGGTGAATCCGTTTCCATAAACAACCTATTTTTTATTTTGTCAAAAAAACCGTGTCTTCTGCTACTGCTCACCCAAACTTTTCTTTCCCCTCTACTAGGTATGCCATTTTTTATACGCCGCTGGATATTGGTTATAAAGTCGCAAAGTTCTTACCAGTTAAAATAGTATGCGCTGCAATGAAAGAGATTTATCGTTGCAAGAAAGTATACGATGGTGTTACGCATGCAGCCAAGTTGTATCCCAATGCCTATTTGATTATGGTAATTATTGGCACATTGAAAGGTAACGGCGCTGGATTTACGCGACTTATTGAACGACTTATTCGTGGAGTCTGGACACCAACTGCAATGGAATTCATGCAACCAAGCTTGTAAGTTATTACGAACAGGTGTGACTTAATTAAGTAACATGTATTTATTTTCTTTTCTCTTTGTTTTACGCCAGCTACACTAAATCTTGCATAGTCGCATCAATTATCTTCATCTTGGATAAGAAGACAGAATTAATTTCAGCGCCACATGCGCTAGTATATCTTGGCATCGTCATTTTCTTCGTTTACTTTAAACTATCATCCATTCTACTTGGAATCCACGATCCGTTCGTGCCATTTGAAAACTTATTGTGCGCATTATTCTTCGGAGGAATATGGGATTCCTTAGCCAAGATCCTTGGACGTGGACAAATCAAGGAAGGCGAATCGAAAGATGCTAAAAAAGCAAACTAACTTTATCAACAATCACTCAACGAATGGTATATTTATGGAAAGACATGTGCAACAATTTTATAAGTTTATTATTTAATTCTACTTGGAAATTTACTCCATGTGCGGAGGAGTAAATTTTCTGAATAAGGCAAGACGACTCGTTTTTTTTGTTTTTCTACTTTTTATTTATATGTACGTATTTAAATTGAACCGAAAATATTTTCAATAAAAATGGTAAAAATATACATATAAAAATTCAATTATGTAAAAAACACTGCACAAATGACTAACAGGTCTAGTCCGTGTTGAGAACCAGGCAAACACCCTGGAGTACCCAATGGCTGAGATGCTCTGTTGTTCCCAAATCTGCCTCAAACACCAATCCCACTCCCATTGCGTTTCTTCGCAGCGATGTGGTGTAAACAGGAGTTCGGAGTGTGTTTTGCAGCTTTAACCGATGCGCCTCAATCGGAATAACACTCAACACCGGAAGCTCTTCGATTAGAACCTTTGGAAGGGAGCGGCGTAAACATTGCATATCTACATCCCATCGCGCTCCTTCTAGGTATAGTCCGTGCACTAGACATGTCCCCGTTTCCGGACGTTCTTCAACGTCTAAATGCTCTACGTAGTTTGTCACGTACGTGTAGAGCGTTGATCTATCAAGGGGCCAGTTATTTCGTCTACAAGAAATTTGTACCAGAGCCGCTAGATACGTTTCTGGAATATGCAGGCCAGATAACCACATCACAATAGGATCACCTTGTACAGTCTAACAAACATTAAAAGCAATATTGTAAGCATATATCATATATTTTTTATATTTATTACCCAAGTAAAATATTGCAGTTGTCGCTTTTCGAAGTGATCCATCCAACCACCTAAAGTCTTACATGTGGCTGGTGTAAGCTTCCTCCACATTACCGGTAGTTGGCCGTTGAACAAAGAATAAGCGACATTGTCCAGCGTTGCGTCCATTCCAATCTCACCAGCTAGAGCTCTTTTTAGCGCCTGGAGTGACGTTCTCATTGCTTTGATCAGTCTATTGAAACGCTCCAACTCTTGCAGCAAAACAACGATGGTTGGCGTCATGGATAGCTGGAAATGTATACGCACTTTCCAAATCTCATACGGTTCGGGAATTTTGTCAAGAATATCATTAGCAACGTTCAAGATAAATTCTTCTCTGCTAATGCCTTCCCCTACAGCACCTGTTTGCGGCTGAAGTTCAATCAGATGCTTCCACATTTCTTTAGTGGCTTGAGTATAGTAGCCTATTTCCGCGTTTGGATGAAGCCCGAATACTTCCGGACTGTTTGTCAATGGCAATTCATCGATAGCAGCTAGAAGTAATGCAGCAATATTGGACAATTGATGGTGCATCAAGAAAAATAAATTAAACTCACCTATATACTCTTCTTTCAATCCTTCTTCGAGCACTTGAGGTATGACGTAATCTACAGTTTCATCATGATAAAAATGGAAGGGTTGGAATGTGTCAAATAAAAAGTCGCCCATATATTCATCCATGTAGACCTTTACAATACGGCGATCGAAGTCATCAATAACTCTACCACCATACATGACTTCTCCAATCAAGTATTTTAAACTTCCCCATGGTATACGAATATCCTTAGCTTTTAACGATTTCGACAGATAGGTGTCTAATATTTGAACACAAACATTAAAATCTGATTCGTTAAAGTCATAGCAAATATTCCATCCAATTTTATCATATTTTCTTCGTTCTTGCACCACTGCATGAAAGAAGGCCAAAACGTACACTATAGATTTAAAGGATGGATGTTGACACGTATCTAACGTTTGTTGACGAATTTTATAATACGTATTACGTAAATTTAATTTTAGACCGTTTGGAGGTTCGGTGACAACTTTCAACGATCTTTGCAAGACACCGATTGGAAAAGCATTTGTTGGATCTGTTGTCAACCATAAACGAAAATCAGGATGTGGCTTGCTGATTTTCTCCAGTTGCTTTTCCAATGTTCTAATAAAAGATAACAGAAGATGGCAATTTTGAAACATTAACCAAAAACCTCTTTGAATTGCTTGCTCCAATAAACTAAGCGCCCCTAACTCCTGTCCTTGGCCTAATGACAAATACTTAAAAGTAGCCTCGCAGCGTTCAGCAAGTTTCATCAAATCGTTGGTGGGATCGGAACCTGGGCTTAAAATAAATACAACCGGCGTCATTGGTGAACTCTGATCATATATCGTATCCAAACTAATAACAGGCGGCATAATATATTCCTCTCCCATTACCTCCGTTATGTAATCACCCACAGCACGGTACACACGATCCACACGGAAGCAGCGCAGAAACAGAAGATAATGAAACAGTGAAATGCGCTCCTTGTAGCCCATTGGATATTCGACTGATTCTGGACTATCCAAATCATACCACGCTTTCCAAAGCTCAATGTTACTTTCAATATCTGCTGGTAATGTGAAATAAAAGTCGGGAAAATCGACGCTCAATTTTAAAACATCCTCCCATCCCTGGCCGGAAATCCACTTAGCAGGACATACACGCGTTGATTTTTCTAATGTAACTGCTCCCTTAATAAAGAATTCCAATTCCGGTTGTGTTATAATTTGCTCACTCAGCTGCAGTTTTGTTGTCATTTGGAAGGAAAACAATAACTTGTGTTTTTCAAAAATACCAGTACAACCATAATCATACACATTCTTGGTTAACGTTTCAATGATATTTAATAATCTCTTTGCGATTACTTTATGTGGTAATGCTTTTCGCAACGAATACGCAAACACCTCCAAGTATGACATTAGTGAGTATTGATACATAGTATTAACTGTTGCCATATCGGATAATACAAAGAATAAAATTGCACCTCTCTTAGCAACACTTCGATAACCATCACGTAGTTTGTCAATATCTTTCGAGGTTTCGGTAGCCAAAGCCAATTTAGTTTTAACTTCAGCTGCTTTAAATTTGGTATTCTCTAGAGTTTCGATCAACTCTACATTATCTAACATATTGCCTGTACTTGTTGATAATTCTCGTAATAATGAGTCTTCAAGTTGGGATAAAAGATTTTTATTGTCAAATGTTTCAGCAATTAAGTTTTCTCTTTGCTCTTCCAAATCTGGTCGTTCATTTCGGACAACAACACTTAACAATTGATCTTCTAAGCCGGAGAGCGTTACAGTATAATTAATAACAACACCTCTTGCATATACAGACGGATTAAAAGTAGGATTTGCTAGTTTTGTGGTAAGATACATGCGGAAGTTCGGATCATAATCGACCTCTTTATCTCCAAGTATGATAAAAACACGACCACTTACAGTCTTTATATTTTTTTCTAAAATATTATCTATGACAGGATCAACGTAGTCATCAACGTCTTGGAACAAAATCGGCGAACCGTACTTTATAGCCATGTCGAGATGTTTGAGAAAATCTGTATCATTAAAGCTCAATACCTTCAAATTAAACTTTTCTTCTCGTTTTTTGATCCAATTTAATGCTTGCTGCTGTGGATCTATACATACCGGAAATCTTGAACCGTGGATAGTTAAAATACCATTTTGTACAGATAATTCATCAGGCGGTAGATTTTCAGAATTCCATTTACTGATTTCAACATCGTTACTCAAACTACCCTCCACACGATAAATCATATTTAATGGTATATCGCGTTTAACAATATCAGTAAACCAATTTTCGTAAATCATTTCCTTTCTAAATTCGTAACTGAACGGACCGCAATAGCTTAAGAAACTACCACATAACAAACAATCACCAACTAATCGTTCTCTGTCATCGTGTAATTTCTTTAGATCCTCCGTCCATCTCGCTTTTTCGGAGCTTAAACCACTAATCAATTTATCGGCTGCAATAAGTCGCTTCATCATTAAATCGGTCTCTTCTTGCAGTTCAATGCGCCGTTTCATTGCAACTGCATATTTTTCATTTAGTTTCGCCAAATCCTCTTCTAGTTTAGCGATTTCGCCATATAATTTCTGCAAACTTTTCATTGCTGTGTTATATTCGGATTGCAATTTCTCCACACGTTCCTTTTTAGGCCGCACTTCTTTATACACCGCACAGTAACCCAACACAGCTGTTACAAACTTAAGTAAACCATAACCAGCTTTACTAATAGAAGCCATGTCATCAAGTTTATTAGATTTTTTCAAATGGGCTTTTACCATAGTCACTTGTTTCTGTGTTATTGCGTCAACATTCAATTCTTGCAACGATCGTAGAAATGACGGATCGGACATCATACCTTTCGCACTCTTCCATGATACTTCTTTAATGCCTCGTATAATGACAACACTTTCGCATACAATTTGTACGGCTTCGGGTGGTGTGGCAAACGATCGAATTTCAGTAATGTCTGACTTTTCAAGATCTGATAAAGCTAAACGCGCTGTTTCCAATGCTGGTAACGCCTCAGACAACGCTTCCTCGGCCTCTGCCTGTTCGACTAGAATAACTTTTTTCTGTTCTTCAATCTCTTCACTTCTTTGTGAGGCAACATCCTTCTTTTGAGTAGCTGCATTCGTACCAGCTTCAATTTCTTCCAACATAGATTCGCAGTTTGCTGTAGCTTGAGCGACAATAACTTTTTGTTTCTCCAATCGCGCGTTAAGTATATCTAATTCAGCACTAGCTTCATCAATTTTTGACATACCACCTAATAGACGTTCGCATTGCGAATTTATTTCGGTGTCCTTTTGTTCAAGTAATCGTAGATATGATTGAATAAAATCTAAGTAATGCTTTGGTGTAACATAATTTTTTCTTCTTAATTTTGTTAAAAATTCCTGAGAGTAAACATTAATACTATTATGTACATGTACTACATGTTCAATGATCGGCATACGATACTGTTCCGGAATTTTAACATTTTCTTTCAGATAAACAGATGCCACTGCAATTAGAGCTTGCTCCGGCCAAGGAAATATCCAATCAATACACGTATTATTCACCAAACCAGGAAAATTTCGACAACGTTTACTTAAAATATCTCCGGAAGGTGACATCGATAATACAACGTGTAAATTATCAGTACATTTATTAATGAAATATTGCCAAACGCCATCCTTGTTGATACCATAGCCTGCATCTCTGGCATGATTTCTAACTTGACCTATAATTTGATCTTTCTCATCGTCGGTGAAAAGCGCAGGTACCATTCCAATCATTAAAATATTGTTAATAAACTCTAAAAATCCTTCTTCGGCTACTTGCGCAGCAGTGAACAAAAACACAGACGGTTTTCTATCAATGCCTAATTGATTAAACAAATGTTTCAAATCTTCTTTAAAGTTGAATTCATTGTATCCGCGGCAAAGCATAATTTCAAACATTTCACAACCTGCAGTAAATGCCGCTAACTTTGTCAAACTCGCTTTGCCGCTGCCACCTACACCAACCAACATAACATGTCCTCGTTGCAGTCGTAGACCTCTATGAATGCGAGTAATATGCTCCAATGCATCGTCAAACAACACTATACTCATTTTCTGCTTTCTTTCATTGTATTCCTCTAATATTTCTTGAAACAGGAAGTATATCGCTTCGTAATCAAGCAAATCCTCGTAGTAACGCGCCTCGTCTTCATTTATTGCATTACGATAATCTCCATATAAAATAGGATCTCGCATAACATATTCCAGTAAATCAATTTCTGGTTCTTTATCGCCTTCGTCTTCTGGCGGAGTGGGTGGCTTTTCCTCGTCGGGAACAAATATCACTTCCTCATCGCTTCCTCCTTCATTCAATATTGCTGTCGATTCAGGTGGTGGTGGTGGAGGAAATGTCTTACTTATTAAATCAATTAAATGATTCCGCATCAATTCCTGATCTTCTTGTGATATTAATCGATCGCAAATAACGCGCAAAAATTCATTTCTCCATACGCGCACCACTTGATGCTTGGCTTGAAAATATAACGGCACTATAGAACACATACCAGCAACAATTCGCGATAAATCCCTCATATTAAATATATAATGAAATTTATTTGGTGTTGGAGGTAATTCAATTGTTGTGATTTTATACAACGCTAGCGTCATGGAAATTAATTTATCAGCTATTTTAGCGTCATCATTGAATATCTCTAAATGTCCGGCAAGTATTGAGTAATATACATGGTACAAAGTGTCTTCGGTGGGGAACGCCAAGTTAAATACAGAAAACATTGACATAAATCGCGCGTCCACCTCGTTTCGTCCACCACCTGCAACACCCATCGCAGCAAAGTAACTGATATCTCGTAGATTTTTCCAATTCAAGTCTTTTCCTCTATCATAAAAGCCGCCTTTTTCGAATAACAATTTGAGTAAAGCAATTGGTTGTTGGGTGCCATATTCATCAACCTGCGGCATATTCATGTCGTCAATGAAACAAATTAACTTCTTCCCCATAGGTGGTCCGTAAATATCCTTAGTGCGCTTCTCAACAGACGATTCTAAGTTTCGTTGCACATCCATTGATGATGTACGGGATGAAAAATTTATATTTAAAATAATATAGATTTCTTGATTCAGTTCGCGTAGAAAATCTTGAATTATGGCAGTTTTTGATGTTCCTGTGTCACCAACAAGGATGATTGGTCGTCGCACATCATTCATTAGTTTCAAAGAGTATGTTGTTTTAATTGTATCTACGGTTGGCACCAAAATTTCAGAAAATCTTCTAGATCTATCATGTTCATACGTTGGCACAAGCCACTTCCATGCCATCCACTTTTGTTCCTCTACATCGAAATAGTAATCGTAGAGCGTGGGAAAAGTGGATGGAATTTTTCCAGCCTTGCATGGATTTGTTTCAGTGTCCTCTTCTTGCAGGAACGAGCATTGCTTCTTACAGAATGTATCAAAATCTTCCCTAACTTCAGCCACTAAAGGTGCACCCAATGAATTATATATGCACGCTAGAAATATACATTCCAGTAAATTTGGATCTATTTCATCTTCTTCAGTATGCACTCCTTCTGGAGGTTGAGGAAATATTGCATCAAACATAAAACAAAATTGTGTAATTAAATTCAAGCCAGTTTGCGGGATAACTGTCCTTAAAGGTGTCAATTGTTGATTTCCAATTTGTCCCATTATAATATACGATAATAATAAAGGTATATATTGCTCATATAACTCAGCCAAAAAACTACGTTCTTTCTCCCAGGTTCTTGTATTCAACCATCTATCCCAATACGGCTGATAGCCTAAATTCTTAGGATCAACATAGACCATTCCAGCACGTGATACTGTCGCTGGTGAAGCGTATTGCAAATCACCAACCTCGAACAGTAAAGCACAAACTGGTGTATTTAATCGAATACGTTCACCGTTTGCTAATGTTAACAGTTTATTATCATCCATGACGGAATTCATGTTTTCAATCCATAGCGCATCAACATCACCGTCAAACAGCACATATCGACGCTCAGCTTTTTCAGTCGGCTTATTCATTTCTCGAAAGATGTTTGATAGTAAACCGTCAGTCCAATCGCGAGTAAACGGATCTAATATTCCATAAAGCTCTACAACTGAGCACGCTTTCGGATTTAATGTAAAAATTTTCGTAGGCAACCCAAGTCGCGTTTGCGCTCTGCTCAATGTTTGAATGACAACCGTTTTGCCTCCACCTGTAGGACCAACCAGCATCGTTGAATGCCTAGTCATCATCGTTTCGTAAAATTGAACAACTTTATCGACTTGTTCCGGCAGCACGATAAATTTATGCTTCTCCAATACAAATTCAACGGCTGCGTTGAAATCTGGATAACCAACTCGAGGACAATCCATACCAGGAAATAAATCTCTAATCAACCCCAAAAACAATGGAACGTCTTCAAAAACGAATTTAGGAAAATTCATGTCTCTTAGCGCTCGCATCAACACTAAAGTTTCGGAAATATCAGGCGATGCGCGTTTCAATACACCTGCCATTCGCAAGACAGCATTCAAAGCTCTCAAACCCCAATCGTAGTGATATTGCTTCGAGAGCTGTTCGCGTGCAAGTTTATATAACACAGTCATCTTCTTCGCCAACACTTTGGCTTGCAAAAATCCATCGCTGAATAGTGAAATCAAGCAAATCATTTCCAAATCAGGCATGATGCACACAACCGGCCTAAATAGCGCCTTAACAGACTCTGGCAATTCGGTACGACCTGCATATCCCGGATTCATAGTGATAAAGATACCAACTTTCGGATCCAAATCAATTTCAATGCCTTCAAACATGAACTTTTTAAGCTGCATCACTAATGCGTTTCGTATAGTTTGCAGCTGTGTTGAAATAACAGAAAGCACCGAAATATCAATTCGATTGAATTCGTCGAAACAGCCCCAGGCACCGCATTGCGCCAATCCAGCTAAATTCGTACCAATTGCTTTGAAATCCATACCTTCACCGCAATTTGTAACAATGCACAAAAGTGCCATTGCCTTAGCTAAATCTTTCGTTGTTTCAGTCTTGCCAGTGCCGGCAGGTCCAGCCGGAGCTCCTCCCAAATGCATAATCAATGCCTGCGTTATTGTTAAATAAATGCGATCAGTTAATGGTGTAATAACTAAGCGTCCATTTAAACCCATATATTCATAACCATATTCAAATGATCCTGTACATTGCGTCACCCATAAATTATCTAAATGATTGATCCAATAAAAGCGTAATTGACTTTCCCACTCAAACTCTGTTATATCTGAAACACTGTCACGTACGAAGTTTTCAACTATGTCTCGAGCATGCACTTCAATGGTAGCTATTGTCTTAAACTTTGTTCGATCATTCGCTGATAACTCTTCGCGTACAGTCAATACAATATCATCTAGTTGTTTATTAAGCTGTTCTAAATATTGCTTCATCGCACGTTTATTTCCCTTTTTGATTTTGTAAAACACGTTTTCAACTTCTGCTGTCCACCAAACTTGATTGCCAGCCAAACATATCATACCCTGATAGTCCATCATCCATTTCGTACGCGCACGATGAGTTTTGCCATAATCATAGATCGCTTTCTTTGTGATGAAACGATTTGAACGTCGCATTTCAGCCAGCACATCATTCATCCAATCTTCAACTTTGCCTTCAGCGTAGACAAGATTGCGGAACTCCATTATTTCTTTCTCACAGGAAATCATCGCGGTTGCGGTCATACGTTCCTGCGGGTCTAAAAGCAATCGCAACGATTTTATGTTGTCGAACATTTTAACCATGTGGTCTTGTACAACAGCAGGATCACTACTGCCCAAAATTGATAATAACTCGTCGGTAGATATAAAGAAAAAACGTGGAAATCTGCGACGTTTCGCATCCAAATAATCGTTTAGCGATTTTTGGCAGCGATCTAAACCACTACCAAGTCCTTGTAAATCTTGCAAACGACCACCTGCGGTACAGCAGTCTAATACATTAGGATTTTTTGCTGTGTCGACCATAATGCGTCTAAACATCTTATCAATATCATCAAACTTTTTAGCTTCTTCCGGTAATTGCGCTCGAATATCACCGCCAACAAATATACCTTCCAGATACATCCATTTTCGTTGCACCAATAACCATTCATCGATTACTTCACCAATTAGAGATAGATTTTTTTCCCATTTTTGAACTAGCGGTAAAAACGGTCCGACAAACTGCGAACCAGCCATGCTTTGTAGATTCATTGAATTGTCCTCAAGAATCTGCATAATTTCATCAACTGCCCCAAGTATAAAACCACGATCGTCGGTGCCTTTTGTATGTTTATGAACTTGAAATTGTAATGTATTCCATACATCAATAATATCTTTAACGCCTTTTTCTATCGCTAATTCCTTGATGGCATTATTAATTATTTCTTCCGCTATATCTTGGAATCGATGCAGTTCCATTGCAAACATATTATCCAAGGTGAAACGATCTGCAGACATATCAAAGTGCTGGCCGGTTTTAGTCATCAATTCCTTCCAATGCCGTTCACGAAGTGCTTCATTCTTCAACGCAACCATCAATGGTACAGCATTTTTGAATTGCTTCATTTTTAGATCCAACGACATGCCAACTGGAGTGGTTCGTACATTTTTCGGTAGCTTGCGGAACTCTTTCATGAAAGATTCGATTCCATCAACCAATGCTTGTGGATTTAAATTCACCCAAAGTGTGCGACCCCACACTTCACGAGCCGACTTTTGCGTTGAGTAAATTTTATAAACTAATTGTAAGCCTTCAAATTCAGATTTGCAACGCAAAAATTCGGAGTAGTCAGTGAGCGGTATGTCAAAGAGCATCTCAGCTTGCACCAAACCAAGTCGTTCCGCTTCAAAGTTTTCAAACGATTTTAAATATTGCTCCATTAATAAAACGCCTTTATCTAGATCATCGCCAACCGCTCCAGGACCTTCCGCATCAAACTCCCTTACAAATTCGGCTAATATCGTTCCGAAATTTGAAATTTCATCGGTAGTTAAAGCCGCGAAACGTTCTTTAGTAGCCTCCAGGGTTTGCGAGCGATATAACGCACTTACATACAATGATTTCCACTGCTTTTCTAGGTCATGCGCAAGTTTTTCCTCCGCGGGATCAAATGGAATATTGTGAGTTTGCAATATGTTATAAACTTGTTGAGCATGCGTGTATTTCAATTCGGAGTCAACGTTGTTTTTCATTATCGTTGAGATAGCTTGCATAATTGCTTTGAATAATACCAAGCCTTTGATGTTCTTTTTAACAATAACACGAAGCGCATCAATTTCTTCTTTAAATTCAAGCATCTCGGCCTTGGTAAACTCGGCCAATTTTGTGCCAATCAACGTCTTATACTCCATTGCATGTTCGATAATTATATCTAAGAGCGGTCTTAAATTGACTCGAATTGAATCAACATCGAACGTATCCGGATAACTAGTTAAATAATCCACGATATCCGTGTAATAATTAAACCTCTGATCGAATTTGGAAATAACACGAGTTTTTGTAATGAAACTTTCACAAATGCTGTCTTTGTCGAAATTCCACAGAAAGCTGAATCGCTTCCATTGCTGCAAATATTTATGCACTTCAAGTATTGCCTTCTGTGCATTGGCTTGCAAGGTGGAAACCGCGTCATGTACATCCGGAATTTGAAGTATATCATCGTAATATGAAAATACAAATTGCTCGTCTGTTGTTCCAATACGTTGTGGTTCGCAGAGTAAACACGTGCCGTACATCCATCGCGGGAACGTCTTTAACTTTTCCAAAAACTCTCTGATTACTTTAACGATGATGTTGTAAATTTCTTGTTCGCTCGGTCTAATAACCACAGTTGATGAAAACAACGCAGTGTCCACTTGGAACATCAATTCTTTTTTAAGAAATAGTTTGTTATAATCCTCCAAGTTTTTGATTGTGAATTCACCAAAGCAATTGTAAATTTTCGTCTCCCAATATTCATAGTACAATTTCATATGTTGCGATGCACCAGTGTTGGTATTCAAAGTCAACGTTTCCATTTTCATAATCAACGGTCCAAATTGTTTATACAACAGCAACATATAGCACACCTTTTCAGTGCGCAAATCCCTCATGACATCAAAGAAAGCCTTGCAATCCAATCGTGCAGCATTCTCAGCGACCGATTTAAAATAAAATAGATTCGTTGATTTTAATTGATTCAAGTTATCGAGCATAAACTGCTCGGTATGTTGTATTTGCTTATTAATCGATACCAAATGCTTCAATTTTAATGTACACTCCTGCGTGTATTCTTTAATGCTCAAAGAAGTCCAATTAATTCGGGTCAGTCCGGGCTGCATATGTGCCTCAATATCAGTAATAATATCTCGCAAGAAGTTCAACTGCGCCAGTGACAGATTGCTCAACGTTTCATTGTAGGTGTCAACCATTTTACGTACAAGTTCTACATCTTCACGTAAACGACTCTTTTGTATGCTCGCATACTGAATGATATCTGGAATGTGGTAGCCGGTAGTTTGGATCAATTCAGCACCGGATATTACATCGTAAACACGTTCATCAAAATTCAACACAAAGTGGATGTTTTCTTCGGACATCATATTATTGCCGATAATGTCAATCCATGTCACGTTCTTGTTACCCTTTAGTTTATTCATAACAGCATTCAAGTTCTTGTTTTGTGTCATTTTTACACCTGCAACAATATCGTTCACAATTAATTAAAAAAGTATTACTCCTTCTGCTTAAAGAAGTATTTGGATTGACCTGTACAAAAATATAGTAATATATATACCCAGCATCAGTGCCGGATTTACCTATAAACACGATAATGTATAGTTAAAGGTATTACAGTTAAAAGGGCATCACATTAGAAATGAGATACATTTCAACTATCCTCTGCCTATTAGTATTTATGACAGTTTAAACGTTCGATTCACAACGCTTTTCAACAGCATTTAAGGTAAAAGGCAAACTAGAGGTGCGACTACCTTAAACTGGTTTAATTGAATGATGACTCCAAATAGAACTCAGAAGTTGAGGTAATGATTTCGTACAGCTCGAAAAGTCAATTCTGTATCCTACATGATAGACAGATTGTATTACTATTATTTATTGCAGAACCTCATTATGGTTTTAGCTTAGTTAGGGTCTCGATCTTTTTTAATCTGGCACTGATCGAGATTAATTTTTTTCTTAGGATAGGTAGTAAGAGTAGTCAAAGATGTGGTTAATCTTTAGCAAGTTTTTGGAGTGCTTAAAGTTTATTGTGCTGCCTTAAGAGCGAGCAGATCTCTAACTACCCCTACTACATATCAAAACTTTTTGTCTCGATGCTGATCGCTTTATTATGTGCGCACCCTTATACATTCGGTATGTTTAAGCAATTAACTATTTCTACATGTACTATGTACATAGACTTTGTTTAATAAGTCATGTAAATTAAATTAAAAATCCTACCGTGTATTGCAGTGGAAAATATCTTACCCTTAGCAGTCACAAACACACATGAATTAACCACGAATCGGTTTATAAATTAATTAATTCGCACAGTTGTTAAAAACGCGGCCTATTAAGAGCGCACCCCGAAGTATACTAATAATTTAGTGGATGAGTAATGTTTGTTCAGGGGGTTGCGCCGACTCAATAAATTGTTTACTTCAAATGCATACAGGTGCACGTGATGGATGAATCATACGTGCGTGTGGGTGACAATGGAATTTGCCAAAAGTTAAAAACATTAGATGCTGAGCATCAATGCATTGATTTACACATGTGCACTTCGCAATCAGCTTGCTGTATATTTTGTTATTCATTAGAAATTTTGGGATACGATTCGTTCATTTTTGCAGTTTCGCATCGACCAAATTAATGCTCACTTTTTGTTTATATAAGAAAATTTAAACAGTTGTCTAGCATGATTGTATGATTTATAAAAATATATTGACACATTCTTGTAAATTTCAAATAAAGTAAACATTAATTTTAATATTGGATATTTTTAAATAAATATATAGCACATTTACGGATAAACTGAGGATTAACTTACCTCTTTGTGTGAAGTGAGCGTCAATGCTTTTACTGTCTTTATCAGTCTTGTTTCTTTCCTCCGATTCGGAGCTAGTTGCAGATTTTGTCATTTTAGAAGAGCCTTTAGTTGCCGCTTTTAAAAGATACTCAAAATTAATATTCTTCTTACAATAAAAACATTTAACACTTACATTTATTGCTTGCATGATAAGTTTCTAATTTCAGAATGTCCATTTTCATTGTGTCTTCAACCACAGCAACAGCATTCGTTAGCCATTCCTGATATTTACTTTCCTCAAATACTTTGAGACTCTTTGCAAGCTTTACATACGCTGCAAATGCTTCGACTTTTAACATCGATGATTTCAACTCATCAACAAAACGAAATTTCAAGATCGGTTTCTTAATGTTGGCAAACATTTGTTGCACCCAAAATATTGCACCGCCATGCTTTTGATGGTTTCTGCACAATACTGGATTACGTTTATTGCGCTGCAAAAAATATAATTAGGTTAACAAATATTTAATTTAAAAAGTAAAAGCTAATTTACCAAGTAAAGATTTTCCATATTTCCCAATTCTTTACAAAACTGGTCCATTACGATCTCGAATTTGCTCATCAATTGATGATGAATGGCCATTCTAGTGCGAATGTGCCTGAATTTGAGGAGTTTGTCAAGGGCGCCTTCAGCAGTTCTGTAAAAAATATTTTAATGTATTTACAAAAATCAAATTTGCAACAACAAAATATAAATTCATGCACTTCTTCATTCTTTATAAGAGTTTCAACGTGAAAATACACATTATACTTCTTTATGGAACGTAGAAATTAAAAGAAATGCTAGATTTTATAAGCAAGACGAAAAATGTTAGCTAAACAGTTGGCAAATAAAGACAAATTGAAGACCTGAGAATGAGAATAATGATCATTTTTGGCAAAATTCATGTTTTGTTCGCTTCTGGAACAAAAAATCATTCTATCATAGAAAATGGAAAATTAATTTGCTTCTAGTAGACTTATAGACTTAATTTTTTTTAAGTGCAAAAGATTCATAGCCTATGAAAGTGGTACAGTAACATAGTATACGATTTTGTAGATGATGATAGCCTTATATTTCTTTTCTTTACAGTCTACTTTGACAACATATAAAATATAAAAATTTGAAAAGAAAATATAGTATATATTGAGTTTATATTTCGTTCCATGCGCTTTTCTTGATTTACTGAAAACTTAGTTTTAATCATTATCCATTTCGTCTCATTCTCAGATCTTCGTTTCTCCTAAACACAATAAAAAAATAACAAAAAAATTACTAGACAAACACAAATTTTGTTGTTTTGTAAATTACTTTAAACATCGACGTTTTATGTCAGTGGTAAAAAACCTGTTTCCTACCGTCAAATAGTGGGCATTTACGCTATTATAGTGTGTGGCAAAATTTGTATAAACGCATCATTATTATGGTCCGTGCGTTTAGCTTGGACGGGTTGCCCCGTTGTGCGGTCATAAAAAAAGGGCTGCTCCGATATAATACGTCGTAATATTTTCTCTCTTCAACACCAGATGTTAAAAAAAGGTAAAATTTAAATTTTGCACTGAATCGCCTGTTGCCTGTAGTTCTCTTTGTAGTCGCACAACGGGTCAGGCCGTCAAAGTCAAACGCATGGACCAAAGAGCCATTGTTTACATATTTTCAAGATGATTTTTCTTTTCTTTTATTTATTTATTCAAGCGGTAGGAAGTTCTTGCTGGGCGCAAAGTAGAAATGTTTGACCACCCCTGATTTAGACACTTAAAATATATATTTAATTATAAAGTAGATTACCTAAGCACTTTAAAACTTTGATCAATAAATACTGTTGCTATTCTTTCAAGCTGTTTGACTTCTTTGCCAAACTGCGTCATTATTTGTTGCCAATTTTCTTTGAAAGACTCTTTAAATATGTCAAAATCAGCAGCTTCGATGGGTAGCACCAAGCTATCCAGTTTTCGAACAACGTCGTCGATTTTCTGCGGATCAGTCATGATACTTTTCAATTCCGGCCCGAAAATATTCGTAAATTGATCAATAATCTAAATATTTAATGAACGCACATTAGATGTATAAATGCAATAAAAGATTGAGTTTTATTTACGTCTGCAATAGATTCAATATCTTTACACACTAATGCTATATAATCTGATTCACCAAACAGCTTTTTTCTATCGAATTCCCAGCGATTTGTCTTGCCGGACATTTCAATCTTTTCGCGAGTTTCTAGGTAGCATTCCTTCCAAACGCGCAGCATCTCTCGAACATCGCCAGCGATGCGCTTGATTTCTTTAATCGGCTTGCGAAATAGGGTCGTATTATCCAAAGCCACTTTACTTTTTTCGCATAACGCCCATGAGATTCGCTCCAATAATGGCACCATAGTTTCGTCCGAACAATAAAATCGACTTAGAATCCATATCATTTGCAAACCTTCGTACAAACTTGGAATATTGTCGCGTGTTTTAATGAAGTCCTCAGAGTACATCATCGTCTAAATATAAAATGTTGATTTTGTGAAATATTAATAGCAACAGAAACATGGAAACTTACTTTAAAGTGACGCAACACTGTAAATAAGAATTTCACATTATCGCGTGCTTGCACGTATGCTTTCTTCAAATCGTCTTGATATGAATAAAATCCGCTAATAATTGGCGAATGTGCTTTTTCTAATATAGCACATAATCTTACAAAAACATTTTTCTTCAATGGTTCGAACAGTACACTTAATCCAGCTTCGCGTTCACGCCAATAATCATATTCGGCAATGGGACCATTACCAATTGGTGCCTAATGCAGTAAAAATAAGTCACAATGAAGATGAATATTCATAAATAAATACTTTTGTTTGGTAAGCTTCAATTATTCGTGATATTTGTCGCTCCGAATTTACTATAATTTCCTCCAAAGCAGCAATGACCTTTTTATCTCGGGCTAGTTCCTCGTCGGAACGTGAGAATATGTCCGGAAATTCTGCAACTTGAATTTGAGCATCATCTTCAATATGATCCAATGTCCTATAATAGTGTTATATACTATCAAGATATTTCAATAAGTTTATATAAATTTATTTACCATTTAATGCTTTCTACAATCGTATGATAATCTAACAGCAACTCTTCCTTTAAATGTGCTTGATCTTCGGGTTCTACCACACTGGCAGCCCCTGACGAAAAACTCACCATACTCCCAGATAAATCTCCTTTATCAGTATATATTAGCGACACGCTCCGACTTTTTTCTGACATATTTGGGGCATAATACGAACTATTCCGATTTACGTTGTCGCCGCCCCGCATCGCAAAATTTGTTTTGGGAAATTTTCTTTGCGATATCAGCGGAATATGAGCCTTAATTATAAATTTATATAAATATGTAAACATTAAACACTGTAATGTATTTTTACCGAAAGAGTATGAATGTATAACGATTGTAGAAATCGTCCAATAACAGATCCAACTAGAAAATATCCTGGCATTTCAGCCATAGCATCTTCTTTGAGTTCAAAGTTTGGTATTCCAGTTACTGTTTGTCGCATCAAATATATATATTTACGGTTGTAGAATTCTTTAACATCAACGAAATAACCAATTCCACCATGTAATATATAATCCGTTTCCAGTTCTTGAATTACTTTCTGCAAGATTATATATAAATTTTCCAAAAATGTAATAAAATAGATGTTTTCTTACCGTAACATAAATGTATTCCGGCTCTGGCTCGTCTATTGCTTCAGGTGCAACTAAAAATATAGACAAAAACTTTTGTATATCAACTTCTCCAGCACTATTATATAATAACTTTGTATCAACAAGACAAATTTAACTGGTTTCTGACCAGTTATCGATTTTATAATCTGAATTCGAAGCTTCAATGACAATGTTTGTCAGTCCACTAGTTGATAACTAGTCAGAAATGCCTTAATACAACTAATTGGCGCGTCAGATCGCATGATGGGACGATTTTCACTGATTTCCATACTCACTTCTGTTGGTACAAAGCTAACACTGATTGCATTAAATTAATTGTAAAGTATTTGCTCTGCTGTATGATTATGGCTTTATTAAATAACTCTGCAGATGAGTTTTGATTCTTACATTACTATCTTTAGCTATTAACATACAAATTATTACATATATAATTTTCTAAAGATCAAGTGAATAAAAACATTAAAAAAAACTATAATTTCCACGACGTTATAACGTCTTGCTTATTTAAAAAAAGAATTGTTGTTCTTTTGTCAATTATTGAGATTCTACAGAAAGTTAAAGTATTATGTAGTTTTACTTAGTTCCCCTTTTTGAAACTAGCTGAGAAAGATTGTAAAACTAAAACATTTGTTTTTAAATAAATTATTAAAATGTCTTAAAAACTTGTCAACTTGTGTTTAAAATAATTCATAGCAGTAGCTGAAGATGACTTATGTAAAAGTCAAATTTAATACGTCAATATACTTGCAATATATATAATAGATAAACCAATATTGCATACTAAACTTACTTGAAAATCTTTCTTTGGCTTTTTTGCCTTTCTTGCCCTTCTTTTTTTGTTGTTTCTTTTTTGCACTTTTTTTCCCTGTCCCTGTCCCTGTTCTTGGTGTCATTGTTTCCGGATCTGTCTCAACCCCTTCGTCAATACCAATCGGTGGAAGATCTGTTTGAACTGGTGACTCCGAAATGGTTGGTTCCACATGTCCAGTAGTAGATTTGGGCGTCGTTTCTGTATTGATAATTTCAACACCATCCATCATTTCAACTGTACTGAAAGGATCTAAGGAATATTGTTCAGCATCAGTTTCCTCTTCATCGTCATCTTCCTCATCTTCACTCCAAATTTCATATCCTTCAACTTTTTGTTGAGCGTGATCTCCACTCGCTAGACTACTCCCTGCTTTTTTGATACCCCTCTTTTTTGCACCTCTTTGTCGTTTAAGATCTTTCCTTTTAATTTTAATACTTTTCCGATGAAATATCTCTTCTTCTTGTTCCTCGGGTATGGATGGCGGTTTTACTATTTCGGGTACAATAACTTCTTTGTCAACTAATTTTTCATACGAAGTTTTATAAATGTAAAATAATCGACGGTACGACTCGTGATTTGGTATATCATCATCAAGTAAAACTGTCAATTGATCCTCGAGTTCATCGTTTGAAGCAAGCATTTGATCGAAATATTCGCCTGACGGTAGTCCCAGAAACTGAGTCACTCTGTCTTTTATCCATTCTAAACGAAAGTCCGCCATTTACTTCGCGCACAAATTATTTATAAAACTAATAACTATGTAAAATACGTTGTCACATGTGTCAGATATAGTTGTAGACTATTGTAAACACATTAATAAACTTCCGCAAACAATGTTGCGTTTCTACGGTAACAGACACCGTAGCTGTCTTTTAATTTTTTTTATTAATCGAATATATAAACAAGCTTGATGAGATTAATAATAAATTTAAATAAAATCTTTATGAAAATGTGTTAAAATAAAAAATTATTATTCATATAAATTAATTTTTGTATGTTCGTGTAAACTATGTTGAGTTAGTTGCCTACATTAGATCCCAATAACTCGTATAATTGCAAAAATATTTTTAATAAACATACAAAGAATGATTATTACTACAATTGACAATAAAGTTTATTTGAATTAAACAATACTGCTTCCGGCAAATGGACCAAATTGTCACATTACCAACATTACTTTGATTATAATACAAATAATAGAAAATATGAAATTAAATAAAATCTAATACGTTTATAATTTTAATCAATAAGTATGCGCAGTATTTTTTATTAAATTTTAAATTATTTTAATGCTCGTCCAGAGATAATAGAAACAGTCGGGAAATTGCACGTTGATGAAGATGTTGATGACGTCAGTTTGCCAACATGGCGTTGAGTTGACGTAGTTGACGTAACAAAAATGACATTTGAAAACTTTAGAGTGGTTTGACAGTTCGGCGTGTTGAATAACAGAACGAAAAAAATGTTTCTACATTGATGAAGAGCAAAAAAGAAAAGGCTCGTTTATATGTGTGTTTGTGTGGTGAATTTGAAAACGTTTAAGCATGGATGGGAATGTGAGTGAAATTGAGCGATTGACGGCTGAAGTCGAACGATTAACAAGAGAACTTGACCTAGCAAGCAGCGAAAAGATACAGTCGGCACAATATGGTCTTGTTTTGCTTGATGAACGAAATACATTGGAACAACGTTGCGAGGAACTTGAGGGGCTATATGAAAATACAAAACATGAATTGAACATCACACAAGAGGTAAATTTTTATTGTTATCGCTCCTGTAACCTGCCTAATTCAAACACTTTTCGTTAGGCATTAGCTAAATTTCAATCTAGTCATCGAGTCACGACGAAAACAGGTATTGAAACAGAGGAATCGCTGCTAAATGAGTCCGCGGCACGTGAAACATCGCTAAATGAACAAATTATTGATTTGGAAAATGAAGTTAAGCAACTTAAACATGAATTGGAACGTGTTACGGCCGAACGCGATAGAATGCTGCAAGAGAACAATGATATGGGCAAGGATAAGGAGGATAGAAATATGGAATGCAAGAAATTGCGTACCGAACTGCGTGAGGTGAAATTCCGGGAAACCAGACTCATTTCGGATTATTCCGAGTTGGAGGAGGAAAATATCGCGATGCAAAAGCAAGTATCCGCATTGAAATCATCACAGGTCGAATTTGAAGGGTTAAAACATGAAATACGGCGGCTGCAAGAGGAGATGGATGTTCTCAATTTACAAGTTGAAGAGCTGAATAATCTGAAAAAGATTGCCGAAAAACATATGGAGGAAGCGCTTGAAAGTCTACAATCGGAGCGCGAAGCAAAATATTCATTAAAGAAGGAGCTTGATCAATATCTTAATCGGGAATCTTTCTATAATATCAGCAACTTAGCATACAGTATTAGAGGAATGACTGATGAGCAGGGATTAGGATCGGATGAGGAAGATATTCCCGGCTTGAAGAGTATCGAATCGAGTATTGCTGATTCCGGATCCGCCGATTTAGTCTCACCCGACGGTTGGAGCATTTATTACCATCATTAATTTAATTACTACAATTATCTTTTTTAGGCAAGCAAGTCGATTTATTCTCCGAGGTTCATCTAAACGAGCTGCGTAAATTGGAAAAGCAGCTTGAGGCTGTAGAGAAGGAAAAGGCGGCGCTGACGCAAAATCTTCGCGACAATCAAGCGGTTGTCGATCGCAGCCATGGCGAATTGCAAGTTTTTGTTTCCAGATTAGCACAATTATCCGCACACGTTGATTCGTTACAGCATTTAGCACAAAATGTCGATAAGAACATTAATAAACCAACGGAACACACCTCACAATTAATTAATCAATACAATCAATGGTTCAAACTATCAGCAAAGGAAGTCGAGCAGCTAAAACAAGACTTGAAAGAATTAGAAAAATTATCGAATGCATCCGATGCCACGCTTCAATTGCGAAATGAGATAACAAATTTGAAAAATAAGGTTTTAGATTCGGAGCATCGCGTTATGGATTTGGAAAGTGACTTAAAATTATTGCGTGAGTTCGCAAGCGAAGCGGGCACAGCGATGGACGAAACGCAAAACCACCTACAGACTGTCACCGAAGAAATCGCACAATTGTATCACCACGTTTGCACGGTTAATGGACAAACGCCCAGTCGGGTTGTGCTCGATCATGAAAAATTACTAACGCCTAGTATGTTCCACAGATCTAATAATCATTATGTGAGCCAGATTGCATTAACAACGTTCATTTTGCAGTGACTGATGCAGTACCGCTCGTTGGTGAAATGTCTAAATTGGAATTGTTGCGAACGCGATTGAAATCAGACCTACCGCTCAATGACTTAGAAAGTTTAAATGATACAGCTGTTGTAGCGAAGAATTTAATGACCGTTATCGATCAAATTAAACATTTGCGAAGCGCTATTGAAAATACTATCGAATTAACTAAAAGTAAAGGACATAAACCTGACAATTATGAAGGTAAATTTAGTGTTGTTGTTCTACATGCAATTACAAATGCAATTTATATGGAATTTTAAATAAGCAATTAAAATCCTCTAATTTAGCAAACAAAAATAATTAGCTCGTAAAGCTATTCTACCTTATAAATTCATGCATGAATTCTGGCATAGATCAATTTAAAAATTCATTATTGGTTGCATTAATATTTATAGTTAGATTAATTTAATACTACTAGCAAATGATATTTTTTTTAAATATCGTGCATTTATTATGGTCGCTTGTTTTAACGCTATTTGATTGAAATAACTACTCGTAACGTCTTAATTTCACTATATACAAGGTGTCGCATGTAAAACGTATGTCTTTCGAGTGTTGTTATGACAATATAATGATTACGATCTTGCCGCTTTACTAACAGTTCAGAAAATGTATGTTTAGCACGTTGTACTATGGAACATCGAATGTTTTGCATCGAGCAGTTTTTTAGTAGTTACTAGCATCTTTTCCACAATGTTTTTTTTTTAATTTAATCTTGCATTTCATTATGTTTCCACGCTTCTCCGTACGTTTGCATGTCACTGCAATGTTAACTTCTAAATTTTGTAAAAATAAAATATTCTGCAGCATGTCGGCATAATATATCAAAATTATTCATAATGGCATTGCCTTCTTTTAAAAAATATTCTGCTGCAAATACACTTAAATCATAATTTATAAAGAATTCCTCGCTGTTCGATAGGTTACCGTACCATAGTAAATATAAACGATTTGAATTGTTTTGTTAGCGATGTAGTGTAGACGGAAACCCTTTTTGTCATAATAATAGACTCTAGTGGGTTAATCAAGCTCTCATCTGATTTAAATTGCTATTAAAATATTGAAATTATTCGAGAGCCGCATCAAATAAGAGTATATAATATGACACGTTGAAACATAACGTTATTCAAATATTCGGTATTTAATCGATTATAATGCGGAAAAGGGAATTTGTTTTCATACAGAACGGGAGGTTAATATACGCCGCTTTTTAATATGTTTAGGTGTGGAAATCTATTACAATGCCGGTTCTGATTTAAATTCTTTGTTCAATATCATGCACTGCATTGTTTATTGTTCGAGTTCCTATATCTAATCTACTAAAGCAATAGTGAAATATTTCTGATTATTTGCGGCTCTCGTAATTTGTTATTGTTGTGTTTTGTAATATTTTGGTTATTTAATGCATAAATCTAAAGAACGCTATATTTTTTGCAATTCAATTTTCTTAATTTCATTATTGTGGTAAATTGGAAATTAAATTTGGCCCGTGGTAAAATTTAACTTAATTAAGGTTTCTAATTTTTAACAACGCCATCCTGTGTAAAAAGAATTTGCTTATTGAATTTTTTACGGATTAATTATGAAATAATACTTGAAATATTCAACATCATTTGTTTGTTTATTGGTTTTGGTATATTGAACATTCATTCAAAGTTCATTAATAAATCATTCATTTTTTATTGTTAAATAAATGTTTGTTTCCACATATTGAACTCACATTCATATATAATTAAATAAATAAATAAGCAAAATAATAAAAACACAAAATTAAATAATTCATTCTCTTTGACGTAATTTAATGTGAAAGTTTGATAAGGATGGGGGAGTTCATTTTAATTGCCTTTTTAAATTTGTCATACAATATAGCTCAATTATCTTTTTGTATAAACTCCAATCATTTATCTTCGTCTATCTGACAGCGTTCTACCAAAATTGTTGTTTACCAACTAAAAATGTTATGATTGATATTAATTTTTTTACATTGCAGGTAGTAATATTGATAGTAATCAAGAGGAGGTAGCTGAATTACAGGAACAGGTCATTAAATTGAAGAGTCTGGTGTCAACGAAGCGGGAGCAAATCGCCACATTGCGTACTGTACTCAAATCGAATAAGAACACGGCTGAAGTGGCTCTTACTAATCTGAAAGCGAAATATGAAAACGAAAAGACGATCGTCTCGGAAACGATGATGAAATTGCGCAATGAGTTGCGGTTACTCAAGGAAGACGCGGCTACATTCTCAAGTATATATTATCTTTTATTAGTTCGAACTTATTATTATTATGCAACAATGATTAGCATAGTGCTATTTTTATTACATTGTAATATACTAAATTATTATCAGGCGCGAAAACAGTTTCAAAATAATATTTTCTTTATATTCGTTAATAATTCAAACATCGGCTCTAAACTAGAAGAGAATTAAATATTTCTGATAAAAATTGCTAGAAGTAGATAATTAAAATGAATTGTTATTATTCAACAATGATTAGAGGTACTATACTATCTCATTATTAAGCTAGACAACAGTTTCAAACTACTCTTTTTCTTACGTTCGATAATAATTCGAACATCGCTTCTAAATTAGAAGAGAATTTAATATTTCTAATAAAAATTGCTAGAAGTACATAGTTAAATCTATTACTATTATACAACATAGTATTATTTCTACCACGTGGTACTACACCAGTTCATGATTAGGATACAAAACTGTTTTAAACTACACTTTTTTGTTTCTTGTATTCATTAATAATTCAAACATTAACTCGAAACTATATAGAAGAGAATTTAATATTTTTAGTAGAAAATTACGATATTTTTCAAATGTTTTTACGGATCGTATAACATGTATCGTATTTGAACTACAATGCGTTGTTACTTTGCATTACAAACCCATGACTAAATTGATTGGCTACAATCAGATTGTTTTGGCAAATCAATACCGGAAATTATGCGTTTTATTACTGTATAAATATACAAAGTTGGCGAAAGGTTTCAAGGCCATTTATACATATTTTTAAAATTTGGTCTATTTTGTATTGTCAATGTATTTATTCTGGAAATAACTTGATGATTTTTGTAGGTTTGCGCGCCATGTTTGCTGCCCGCTGCGAGGAATACGTAACCCAAGTGGAGGAGCTCCAACATCAACTGAATGCCGCCGAGGACGAGAAGAAGACCTTAAATCAACTGTTACGTCTTGCCGTTCAACAGAAGCTGAGCCTCACGCAACGATTGGAGGATTTGGAAGTGGACCGTGAGCTGCGGAATGCGCGTCGACCGGGTGTACGCGGTTTTCAGCGAGCCGGCCGTTCGAATCGCGATATGTTCTAGCCAAGGGCGCGACCCGTGGTCTATGCCATGGCTTTAATTACCACGTTATTTAAATTGTAAGTAAAATCTAAATTTGATGAAGGTAAGAACTCATTTTTTATAAATAAATTAACCTTTAAGACATGATATTGCGGGATGATTGCAATTCTATTTTATGTACATAAAAATATTTATGTATTTCATTTTTATAAACAATCAAAAGAAGAAAAAAATAAGAAAAAATTGACGCTGCTAGATGCATTTATATTTATTAGTTAGAATTATTTATTATTATTATTCAAAGAATTGAGATGAAATATTTGATATTTTTACGTAATTTATTCGCATTTTATCGATTTTTATTTATATTAAGTAGAGTTTTTATAGGTTATGGATTTTTATATTGAAAGTACTTTGGCCTAGCAAATTTAAAATATAGGCGCAAAGGTGTGTTTATTAGTAAATGTTTGTTTTACTAAATGAATTTATATAAAAAAAAGAAATATGCATGAAATGTTTAGTTGATAGATAAGGGCCTCCCTAAGCATATCCTGTTTCAAAAAATCATCCAATATTTTCGTTCGGTTCTTGTCGAGAAAGCAAAAAGACATGTGGTTAAGTATAAATCAATAAGTTAAAAGTATATTTATAAATGAAAAGTAATGTTTACGATCAACGAACTGCATTCAAATTCTCTCAAGAAGCAATTTGCAATTTTTCTCAACGTGTGATGATTGGTGTGCAAACGCGTGTGTGATATATAAGTTTTACTTTCTCCTTTTTATATATTGTATGTTATTATTTATTGAAAAATGGGGGAATTGTTTGCTGTTTGTTCGCATCAGATTTTTTCGGTTCCATTAGTTGTGCGTCCAATGTTTTTATCAACTCCGAGCCCATCAACTAATGGAATGGCCCGTCCCTAAACCTGCATGTTCATTGTTATGTCCGTATAATAATCTTATTAGTAAACTATTATATATTTTAATAATAACGATACTTATTAACTTAGTTGTTAGTTGAATTGAATATGTGAATTTTAATAAAAGATGTCTTTATGGTATTAAATCATCAATATTCGGTTCCATTTTTTATATAAATTTTCTACATTGATTCGTCGTTTCGTTCCATTTTATGGCGTGCCATAAAGAATGAAAATGTTTGGATATGCACGGTTTTTGTCAATCTATGTTTGTATTCATGATTTTATATCGTATTGACAAGAAAATTTATTAGGGATTCTTTTTATTTAAAATATGATATATCAATAGTAAAGAAAAAAAAGAGGTAGCTACACATCCAGCCAATCTTGTTCATTTTGTACTTTGTAACAAATATTGTTATTCTTTCAAATACTATACTTATTTTATGTTATATGTTGTACCTATTTTTAATAAAATTTATTAACACTTCACTCAAATTTATTTTTACCATCTATTACAATTATGCAAAATAATACAAGGGTGGCGAAAAATGTTTTATTTTGAAAATTACTACAACCTTTTCAGTTGTGTTTTAGAATATTTCAATATAATTTCATCAAATATATTTGGTGCCTTATGAAATTAATATAAAATTGAATTGATACTTTCTGAAATACAGCGGAAAAAGGTGTAGTGTTATTTGAGAGAGAACTGTTGTAAAAGATTCAAATCTTATTTTTTGATTTTCGTATGTTATTTTGTTGCGATTGGATATTGAGATTGTTTTATCTTGAAAATTGCTACAGCTTTTTCGATTGTGTTTCAGAATGCTTTAATATAATTTCAGCGAAGCATCAAATGTATTTCAGAATAATCAAGTGGATTTCAGATTCTGATCTTCATAAATACTCATTTGAAATACGTTTGATCCCTTATGAAATTAATATGTAATAGAATTCATACTTTCTGAAATACAGCTGAAAAAGGTGTAGTGTTATTTAAGAGAGGACTATTGTATAAGATTCAAACCGTATTTTTTCATTTTCGTATTTTATTTTCTTGCTATTGGATATTAAGGTTGTGTGGCAGGAAGCATCACAATCAGAAACTGAGTGGTGAAACAAATTCTATAATTTTGAGTGATGAATTTACATCCGCGATTCTTAAACATTAAATTTTTGCGATTTTTCTTCGGTTATCTCCATTAGCACATTTTGTGGAATTTATCAAATAGCGAGGAAAACACAGTTCTTCTATATTTTCGTACAATAGTGATTAAGCTCTATAAAAGAATAATGGAAAATCGCAACAAAATTAAAGAAAAGTTGAAAATTTTAACATTTATTTTCACAACTGAAGAAAGTGTAACATATTAAATCCAATTTACAAAATGACGCATTTTATGTAGTTGTAGTATTAGTCGTATTATGTTTTCCTATCCATGCCTTTAAATGAAATGCATTGTATGTATAAGAAATTTGTTTAAAACTTGAAATGATTAATGTTTAAGTATGATATCTCTCGTTGGGTGCGCCACTATCGATACTTTCTAGTTGAATGTGTTTCCGCCGTGTTGAATCATCACTTTAAAACGTGGAATCAGCTGTATAAACATGACACAATATATTTAAAATATTGCATTGCTTTAACATCGAAATCAAAGCAAATCAGGTTTGTTGTCTGCGAGAAACGTAAATAATATAATAATGTATGTAGCAATTTTATTATTGTTTCTGTCACAAATTTATTACCATTATTTGTTTGAGCAGCCGGCCCATTAGCTCAGTTGGTTAGAGCGTCGTGCTAATAACGCGAAGGTCGCGGGTTCGATCCCCTCATGAGCCAACTTTTTTTTTCTCTGAAAGATTCAAGATGTACGTTTGCGGATTGATTGAGCACGTTAAAGACAATGAACTGATGAGTTATTCTGCAATTGTGATTAACAATTGCTATGTAATCACGACAGCGCATATATTATCAAATCACATCCCGTTCCTGTCTGGTTTGAACAATCACAATCGCCCAACAGACGACAAATATACGCTCGTATATTATAACGAACATGACAAAAAATTATTTAAAACAATCAAATTAATTGGGACATTAGGCTGTGGAAACATCTACGAGTCAACAGACACGTTTTTGTATCACTGGAATATAGATAATGAGAATGAAAAACCTTTAAAGCAGCTTCTAGCACAATTTTTAATATTCTCGATGAACGAAAACGAGGATTGTTTAGATGATCTAACTGAAGAGCTGCGAAAATTGTGGTTTCATTCGAAAAATGTTGAATTATTTAAATCGCAAGAAATCTATGTGAAAAGTGCACCGTTTGGAAATAGGCACTTGATTAATTCATATTCCCAAGGCGTGATATCAAATGTATTTGGAATAAATAACTGCTTTCTGTTGAGCGACTGTCCTACAGTACATGGAGCGGAAGGAAGTCCTGTATTTATTAAAACTAATGGGTATTACAATTAATAAAATAATTAATGATGTACTACTTATGCATTTTTGTTGTAGGAAACCAGAAAATGAAATTTTTGGAATAGTATTGTCGTCATTAAATTGGTGGAAAGGCGAATGGCTAGGATTAACCATGATAACACCATTCGCATCATTGTTAGGAGAAATATTTAATTATAAGTTAATGATTAATCCACTTAGAGGTAAATCAATTTTTAATAAAATATTGCGATAATCTGAATTGATATGGTATCGTTTAATTACAATACGTATTTAATCGAATAAAAGCCGAAATAAGTTATTCAAATAATGGTAAAAGTTGTTGGGTATTTATTTATGACGCTTAATGCACTATGATTCTATGTTGCTAGGAAAGATAAAATGCAAATAGGATTTTTAAACTTAAGTATTAACTACCAAATGATTTTTAATTAAACTTAGGATTATCTATGTTATATCGGCTTAAAAAATGTTCATAATTAAATTGAATTTTCTTCTATTTTTCTGAAATTGAACTCGAAAATTAGGAAATGGTCTTCCTATTCGTATAAATATGGTACATCATTGCTACTAAAGATAAATAAGGCTTATCATTGCTTATCATTATGTTATCGATTAGAAGTGGCTAAATTCTTATTTAGAACGAGGATATAAAAATTTTAATTTTTTTAAATTTATTTTTTAAGAACCGCTACTAATCGTAAATTATATTTATTAAATAAGGTAATACTTTTCAAAAGTTCCACTTTTAGATTCACATTATTTATTTGCTATGATATTTTATAGCTGTGTCAAAAATCATAGTATTGATTGTTAGTTAGAATTAGTAGTATATTATAGATATACCAAAAATCACTTCAGCTTGACGATTTTTGCAACAGAATTAATTTAACCATAAATTATGTATGTATAATGTATTTAAATAGATCTTGCATTTATAGACTGAATGACTGATTTTATAAATAATGGATCGCTTATCTAAATCCATTAATGATTATCTATGAGACATAAAGAATCAGACTAGTTGACTATAGAACAATAACACTATTTTCCTCTTTTTAGGTCATTCAACTGCATTTATAGTTCGGATAATCAGCGGAAACAATTGGGGTTCGGGAATTCTAATAAACAAAACTTTGGGCTTATTCATCACGAATTCGCATGTGATAGTATGTCAGAAGGAAATGAATCAGAATGATAAAGTAATAATATTAATGAAATTTTAGGCAAATGATGATAGCATTCGACTGATATGGAATGATTTGGAAATTGACGGGACGCTTATTTTCAAAACATCCGACGATGCTTTATTGGATTTGGCTGTTGTGAAATGTAGCGATGACGCAAACTTGGCTAAAGTGCAAAGATCACACATGTCACGAGCTGAGGTTTATCAAGGAGCTGCAAAAATTGGTGACTGCAACATAAATAATGACATTAAAATTGCTAAATGATGTAATAATTTTAGGTGAAGAAGTATATGCACTAGGATATCCCATCATTCCATCATCGGCAACGGTAACAAAAGGATTTATATCGACTTTCAACGATGTTGTGTTAAATACCACTTGCACGATATTACCAGGGGCTAGTGGTGGAGCAATCATAAATAAAAGCGGGTTTTTGATAGGCGTTATCACTTCCAACGCAAAACATAACGATACTGGTGCGGTTTTTCCGCGCGTTAATAATGTTATTCCCATTTGTGTATTTTGGCATATATTGGAAAACTATTTTGATACACTAGGTATGTTTTGTTTGATTAATATATCAATTCAGATACGCTATCAACATCTCCACATATTTGCTAATATCGCTTGTTATCATTCAGTCTGTGAAGCGCTGTGACAGTTGCGCTATATCAAATAATTCAAACAATTTCGAAGTTATGTGTAAAAAATGTTGTTTTCATTTAAATAGTATCTAAGTGCAAATCAATATTGACGTAAAGTAGAAATAGTAAGTACTCCCACACATAAAAATCAATAGCTTTAATTTATTTATAAATCGCTTCTCATTATCAACAAATAATTTTTTTTTATTATTTTCCATTATATAAATCAGGGTTAGGCAACCGTTTTATAGCGCTAGCAAAACTGAATGATTAAATTTACTCGCAGGCCAAAATTTAGTAAAAAAAAGCATACCTTTGAGAATTTTTTATGAAAAACGCACAAAATTTGATCGAAACAATGTAAACAATTGTTTGTTTTTGTATTTTTATACATTTTTTGAAAAAATATTCGTACAACTTTTTATCGGAACGTTTATAAGTATCGAAAATTTTAATTAAAAATACAAAAAATATTAAGATCGTAATTAAATGTAATTAAACTGATACAATAATAATTTTACGAGATATCTTTTTTTTATTAATTAGAATATAATGCTTTTATTAATACAATAAATTATTGAAATTAGCGATAATCGATTTATCAAAATAATGCCATCTATAGCTAAATTAGAACGATTTGAACTTTGTTCGTTTACATCAAATTATTTTAATTAATGTGATTAAATCCAATGATCATACAGAAACATGATTTTAAACAATTTTCTAAAAAACATATATTATTAGTCAGTCGCATTAGTAATAAAATAAATATTTGATTATTAAAAGCGAACCATGGACATGCGATGCTTTTCATAACCTCGTATATTTTGAGCACCATATTTCATTCTATTTTTCACTAGGAAACACAATTCATATAAAACTAAAAATACGTTTTATGCTATTATGGAAATAATAGATATTGAACAGAATTTTATTTTGGTACAAAATTGATATGCGATTATAATGAATGACTTATTGGAAGTATTTTTGTTCTTGATAACCATAAAATACAATAGTCATCACAATATTATTAATCTTTGCCTGGGGGAATAAATGTTTACAGTACTATAACGCATACATGAAGAATTTATTGTGCCACTGATAAATATTTTTCATTATTTATGTTTATATCTTTGACTTTTTATTCTCATAAATTTATCGATATATACAGTGTGTTTCATTTAAAGGTATACGTAGACAAGATAATCTTTATACCTTTCGGAATTGCGGCATCAACTTCGATTTTTGTATAGTTTTATTTAAAATATATAAGATACTGAACTTATGGAAGTAGAACGAATGAAGGTTTGAGGAAAATCGATTTGAAAACGTAGAAATTGAATGGAAATTTGTGAAAATGTAGGTTTTTGCAATTTTATTTACTCTTTTCTTCGAGTTTCTGTGAAAAATATTAGTTTACTTTTATTTATAGCGATTTTTCTTTGGGGTTATATGAAAAATAAATAATCTTGCAAAAGAATACCAAAATATCTTTAAAACTTTTGTTGGGGGTGACCCTGTATATAATAACCATTCCATATGAATAAATTTAATGTGAATTAGTGGTTCATGAAAATTTTATTTGGAATTCAATATTAAATTGAAAAATAACATATTTTTACAATACGATGGCAACCTCTTTCAAGAAATAAGCAAAGGTAGAATTAGTTCACTTTAATTTAAAGATTTTTGCAATTTTAGTTGCTGTATTCTTCGAGTTTTTATTTTAAAAAATGTGTGTTTATTGTTATTTCTAGCGATTTTTCGTTGTGGTTTTGTGGCAAAAACAAATTGCCTTGCAATATCTGTTAAATGTGGGTCAAATTGATAGAAGAATTCCAAGATATCTTTAAATTTTTATTTGGAGGTGGGAGTACATAAGCTCTAAATTCTTGCTACACACCCAAGCTAAATTTTATTAGCCGGCCCTGCGTAGAATAACCATTATGTATGAAAGAATTTAATTGGTTTAAATATTATATTGAAAACTAACATATTTTTACAATACGGTGGCAAGAAATAGCCAAACTGGATTTGGTCCACTTTAACTTAACACTGAGGCGTTAAATTAATCTACATATGGGTGATTCACTTGCGTTATATTTGCAATACCAATAATTCTCGAACAGGTGGAAAATTCCAACAACTACGGTTTATATCTAATGTTGAACGTTGCGGGCAATGAATTAACAAACTATGGGTTGATAAAAAAAAACAATAGTTGATAATAAGCTAAAATGAAAAATAAAAAACATACATAGGTATCTGGTGAAATCACGAACCATAGTTCATATTTCTATTGGTATTTTCCATTCTAAAATTAAATTATATTTGATACATTGTTATTTGACATCATGTTTGTTTCTTCATTAGACACTTTATACGATGTATTTATAACTTGAAATAAAAATGGAGTGTGCACAATTAGGTATATTTAATGTCATTTTTTTAATTTTTCTTCTGGAATAAAAATTTAGTGCCTAATGATTTTCAATTTATTGTATGTGCATTAGGAAATAATTCTGCAAACGCAAATAATCGAAATTTATATTTTAGCGTCAATATCTTAACTTTTTATATCTTTATTGAAACTTTTTTTACTAATTGTTAAACCCCATGTAGATTTAAAATGTTGGCCGTCCTGCAGTTTTGATTAAATATGACTCGACTTATATTAGTTTTTTTATAAATTACGTTAATTAAATATTTACAACGCTATGATATTAGGCGAATTACAAATATGCGATGTTGTTAAAGCGTTTATTATATAATGAATATCAAAAATTACATATAGTGAGATTTTTTTTGAAGCAAACAACTGCACTACTCCGGATACGACTGTTATACAACAAATAATATGTTTAGATAGATAAATATGTAATAAGAGTAAACATGCTATATCTACCTTCTATATGCCTATGACCTTTTATCAGAATGTTTTTAATCATCCTGTAACCTATCTAACCAATGGTGCAACTTCCGGTGTTCCGCGGTGTTACGGAGTTCTTAAACGGCTCGGATTGCAAATATAAAGGAATAACTAAATTGATTTAAAAATACTTCAAAATTAAAAATTAGCATGTGCCAGTCAAAATAAGGCATTTCTCAATAAGCAAAAATCACTTTAAAATTCTGCTTTGGTACCAAATTCAAATCTAGAAGATAAGCCCATTACTCTGTAGGAACGCTACTCTATCCAACATTGTTTATAGTTTCTTAACCACGTATCTTGTTTATGGAACAATATTAAAGTGATATACATATTATGACTAATAACATAAATAACAGCATCACATTATTATTCGTGGAAGATTTGTATTACATTATTCATTAATTTGTTGTACTCTTTTGGTTACAGATAAGAAAATCTTGGAGGAACTGGAACTTAAAGGAAATCAACCTATTTGGGCAACTTTGCCGTCAAAATTATAGAGTTAAAAAATACTTTTTTGATATGTTTAAATAATGTTATAAATTATTAAAGAAAACAAATTGTATGCTTAGACTCAAACAAATTATTATAAAAAACCAAGAAACGTTTTATACAAATTGACTTTAAGCCATGCCTACGATTAAGAAAACATATGTGTTTGATGAATGTTTCAATGATGAGTACTGGGATGGGGCTGGAAAACCTATTATACACATAGCAACGGTAAGAAAATTCATTTTTATTTTAACGATAGGTTGATAAAAAATAATAGCAAATTTCCACTCGATACCGCGAATTGAATCAACCTTGATACTTTTTGCCCAATTAAATACCATAACAATACAGCGGTCGCACATAATTAAATACATTGTGATTTTAAATGACATGAGCTCAGCGTTGCAAAATGTAAACAGTAATTTGACATCCAGCAAACAAACACAACGGTGCATTATTGTCATTCCTACTATATAATAATATTGTCTCATCGCTTCATACCAGTACGTGATTAATAAGAAATGCTATTAGTTTATTATTGACAGTTCTACTTTTATTAGAAAGTTTTAAATTATTTCTGTGGAAGTGGAACGAACGAAACGAGGAAGCGACGTAGTTAGGATACAAAAGTGAGAGCAGCTGCAACAGCGCACAGGTATACCAACACTAAAATTCCATCTTGAGTCAAACACTACCATATAGTAGTGAAGAATGTCCTTGTGTAGTAAATTCGTGAATATTTGTACGTCAAAACATTAGTGTAACAACAATATGTGCTCAAAGTTGTTCCTCAAATAATAAATTGAATACAGTTTAGTGCGTTTTATATTGATTCGAATAAATATGGGTGTCATGGAAATGCACACATGACCCTACCCACTAGAAACTAAGTTTCTCAGAAATAATTACTATTGTGATTATTCGTTCCAGCACTCATACGCGATGAGGGTGCTTTATAAGATCAATGCCACATTGTGGAAGTGTCGTCGAGTGCGATTTCGACATTATATCTTGACTGCATTGGTTATTCTCATCCCAGTCCTACTGTTTGCCATGCTAGGATATGCCAAAACAAAAATTGGTGGCTTTGGAAAGACTGTGATAAACGATACAACTTACACCGATGAGTATTATGAGGAGCAGTTATACGAGAGGTATCAAATGCCTATTCACGACATGAATTTGCTGTATGCGCCAGCCACAAAGTTTACGAATAACCTCATGAAAGATGTTCAGGGGAGATTATATATACCTAACGATAGTAGGTGTTTGCAACAATAACAAATTGAAAATGATGTCAATAAATCTCTTTTTTGTAGAAATACGTGAGTTCGATTCGGAGGATAGCTTAATAAAGTATTATAATAACAATAGAGTTCCACAATCGACATACGCGGTAATATTTAAAGATTTAAAGGGCGATGAAACTCCCGATTCATTAAATTACAATATAAGGAATTTTGAAAAGTATCTTGATTGGGCGACTGAACAACGTTTCGAAACGATGCAATTACAATACATTCCTGGAACAGGTTCGGAAAAGTATTTTACAAAGGGTTTCATACTGCTTCAAATGGCGATTGATAAGTTTTATATCCAAGAAAAAAGCAGCCAAGAACTTCCTTTCCATCTATCGATGCAAGAATTCCCATATCCACCTCACGTGGAAGACTTGGGAATGCAGGATCTGTTTATTCATACTCTGCCGTTCGTCACACTTTTCAGCTTTGTGTTAACGATTCCATCGATTTTGAAACGGATAGTCGAAGAAAAAGAATCGGGGGCTAAGGTATGTATATTTAATCATCTCTATCTCTAATTATTAATGACCATATCAAAATATGTCAATACTTCATAAATATTCAGAAAGTTTAAAATTATGAATCATCACCACGTCAGCCATTCCAAACTAGTTATAACTAATAAAGATTACTTTTTATTGTTGTTTTTACAACATTTTAAATAAGTAAAACAATATGTAAAAATGTTGAAACCGAAAGGGCACTATACTTTTTTTATTATGTCTGCAACGTGTTGCCCAATCAATAGTTTGTTAACTGTACACGCAAATAAAACAATAATATTAAAAATGCAACTGAAGGGATTGCGAATGATCGGATTGGCTAATAAGCCATTACTGTGTTTTTTAACATGAAATTTTATTTTGAAAAATAAAATAATGCGAAAATGAATTACAATTGTTGAATGTTTTACAAATATTCGATTAGCATTTTAATTACTGGAAGTGCAGGTCACCGTTTCTTTTGCTTTTTCTAACCTATAATTAAAGATTATTCTAATTATAATTAAAGATTATCTTTTATTATAGTTTTTACATCTGCATTTTAAATTATCATAACAATAATTATTGAACTACTCTTTAGGCTAAAATGCTGAAACCGATGCATCTGTATTTTATCAAACAGGTATTACTGAATTAAAAGTTTGTTCATATTCGTTTCCAACTGAAAAAAATTAGAATTAGTGGGTAGACCAATATGTCACGGTCGTGATTTTTTATTTAAATATTTATTTTTCACATTTTCAACAAGTTTTTCTGTATCTATGCGGTTGAATTCATTCATTCAATTAATTATGTGTCCATTTGAACGAAATGTTTATCTAGAACCCGGGAAATTATTTTAATTTTCGCTCGAAGTTAAATCTTTACGGAAAAGTGCAAAATTATTTTAATTTAATCATATTCGATTAAATATTAAGATATGAATAATTCTAATCTCTCGAAGTTGTGCATTTTTTAACTAAAATTTAGCCTGGATCAAAGTCTTCGTTTCGGATTGAAATCTCAAATCACAGATCTCTCTGATTAGAGAGTTTAAAATCGTAAATTTTTAACTTTTAGTCTATTTTTGTAAATACTAGAAAAGTATATCATTTAAAATCTTGAGCAACTTGTTGGCTTTTGCACCGTAATTAAATGCGAATATCGAAGAAGCTCACTTTTGTCGTCATAAAACCTCATTTTATAAATCCCAGGATTACTAACATTAGGAACATAAAGTATAAAACATTATTTTCTGGACAAAAAGGTATTTGAAACAGCATAAATTATTATGCTAATTTGGATATAGACGGCCGTGAATTATTAACCATCCAATTATTATTGTTTTTAATTTGACCAAAGTTTTATAAATTGTTTATTTGCATTCATATCAAAGGAATTTTTACGTGCTTTAAATTATTTCGTAAATATTTACAACTAATTATAAAAACATGTTTTTATCATCGGCTGAACTATTTGACATAATCATAAAACTGATTAATAATGTTAGAATGTAGATTTAATATCTGTTTGCTTCCAATAGGAATTGATGAAAATGATGGGTTTACCACCCGGAGTAATGTGGATGTGCTGGTATATAGACGCAATGATTATAAATATTGTATCGCTATTTGCGATAGTTGCGTGTCTGAAATGCAATTGGGGCACACCATTTCCACCGATAGAATTTACTGGAAGCACAATTTTATACGTTTTCTTTTTATTGTATGTTAGCTCTTGCGTTGCATATTGTTTTGTTGTTAGTACGATTTTAAATTCACGTAAGTTTTAATTGATTATGGCGAGGAGTACGTATGATAATTGAATATTTTAGCGTCCTTAACAACTATCGCCGGAATATTGGTTTGGATTATTTCGTATATGATTCCATACAGCATTGGAGAAAGTATTATGTTGTCATTTACAGGCAAATTGTTGCTTTCATTCGTTCCGAATATTGCCATGTATTATGGCTTTCAAGCTATTGCTATGTATGAAACACGAGGTATATTTTTATCATTTCAATAACGAATACGTGAATAATAGAAGGCGTTTGTTTACATTAGGAATCGGCGCTCAATGGAATAATTTGTTCTTATCAGCAAGCGGGGGTGTGAATGATATAACAATGGGATATATCTTTATTATGCTTTTTGTTGACACAATTCTACTGATGTTGCTCACATTTTATTTGGACTCGGTACGGCCTGGTAGATATGGGGTATCAAAGCCTTGGATGTTTCCATTCCACGTAATTTTACGCCAGCGATATCAATACCATCATGCTCATATTATATTTGTTATAGGCTGTTATTAAATGGTTTAAAAATCTGAAATTTAACCGTCCTACAAGCGTATCATCGTTACGAGGTGGCGGTGAAAATAACTATTGCAAGGTGGAACTTTGTAAATTAGTTCCGGGCGTTGAAATGAAAAATTTGCGCAAAAATTATGGCTGTCATCGTGCCGTTAATGATCTATCATTGAAATTTTTCAAGGGCGAAATAACCGCATTGTTAGGGCACAATGGAGCCGGCAAAACTACAATTATGTCAATCATGACCGGCATGATCAAGGCGTCACACGGGGAAGTATTGATTGAAGGTCATGATATCAATCAAGAGTTAGATTATGTACGAACCCTTATCGGCGTATGTCCGCAACATAATTTAGTATTTCCTGATTTAACCGTCTTTGAGCATATGAAATTTTTCGCTAAAGTAGGTGTTACACATATAACATATGGATATGTATTTATTGTGTTTACTTTTTAGTTGAATGATATTAAAAATCCAGATCAGCATGTCAATAAATTGATAGACATGTTAGGTCTACATGCAAAAAGTAATTCTTTGCCGCATGATTTATCTGGCGGAATGAAACGTAAATTATGTTTGGGAATGGCTTTGGTATCGAACCCTAAAATAATTATCCTGGATGAGCCAACATCCGGATTAGATCCGAAATCAAGACGTGAAATTTGGGACATTCTATTGAAACTACGAAAAGACGATGTAAATCACGAACGTACAATCTTAATCAGCACGCATTTCATGGAGGAAGTGGACGTGCTTGGTGATCGCATTGCAGTACTCGATCATGGTAATTTAATAGCTCATGGCACGCCAATGTTTTTAAAGAGCGAATTTAATACCGGCTGCAATTTGACAATAATTAAAAGTATCTATGAGAACGATTTTACAAATTCAGAGATCGACAAAATAGTGAAAAAATATATTAATATAGCGACTTTAATATCTGCCGACAATAAATCAATTACATATCGCTTACCGAACGAAGATAAGAAACATTTTCCAAAGTTGTTTGAGGAATTGGAGAAGGAAAGTCATGTACAAGATATTGTTGTTTCTGTTACAACCTTCGAAGACGTATTTTTGAAGTAGGTCTAAATCCATTTTTGATGAAAGACTAATTATAATTATATATTTTTTACAGAATTGCTAATATGAAATCGGAGGTGGATGAAGGAAATGAACATCACGATATTCAAGAGTTGTCTATTGTAACGGCTCCCGAACCGAAAGCGATGTGCGGATTTACACGTAAGTAATTTTCTTGCTTTTGAATAATAGTTTTTAATGTTTTATCTGATTTTTTTCTAATTTAATCTATTGTTTTTTGCTGTCAAGAACTAAACCAACGTAAGTAGTATTAAATGTTTTAAAACACAATGTGACTGACATGTTACTTCACCGAAATAGTCTGGTAGCAAAGGTTCATTTATGCATTTATGTCTAATTGGTCTGTTGTCAGAGTCGGCTCCAGGGCATGTAACGCTATTTTAAGAAATATTTGAATTGTTGCTTTCGTAATCAACGCGTATTCGGTGCATCGCTCGTGATATGACGCGGGACGTCCTGTGGATGTGGTATATTGCTTACGTATGCTTGTCGACGTGCGCCCGTACGATTTAAACCAAAGTCTGTGCACTTGAATGCGTGAACGTACGCATTAGTACATTCTCTCATGCTCTTCGTCGTGCAGATTTTGACGTTCGGGGCCGGGTGCGTGTCTCGACAGTACGCTAAGTAAGACCCAGTTTGTGTCCATCGTTTACAGCCTAGCGATACGTGCGGCGGGCGCAAAACCTATCGCGGTGCTCTTTAATGAGCGCCTCGATGGGCTGGCTTGATTACTTTCAAATAAATAAAATGCTCAAAAAGATTTAAATATAGTCGTTAAAATATCACATACCCTGGAGCCGATACTGTTCCTTAAACATTGTAAATGGTGCATGTATTTGCCTTAATAGTTGCATCATGATTCCTGATTATTTATAAATATTGTCTACACATTTAACTACAATAATTGTACTATTCTTTTGCTTTAGTTTAATGTCACATTTCACGCAAAGATAAAAATTGTTTATAAATAATCAGCATTTGAAACTTGTTCACTGTATAGCATGATCGGAATTTAGAAAGATTTTGATTTGTTAATTAAATTTATTTTTAGTGAACCGAGCTTTCATTCTTGTGAGAAATCGATTAAACCTACTTATCGTACTCTTCAAACAATACTTATATTATGTAAGTAATAAATGATATCTGAATATCTGTTGCTAATATTTACATTGTAGTTTCTGACAAGTTTGTTCATAGTACTTTTAACAGTACTCCTATCAACATTCAGTGACAGTTCGCAGAATCAAGAAACCGAATTAAAACTGACCCTAAACGATTATGCTAAATCTACAGTGTTTTATAGTGGCGATTCGGAGGTTCCCGAAATTCGACAAGTTATGGCATATCTCGATCAAATAATACGAAAACAAAACGCTTATCCTGTAGAAGTTTCTTCAGTTTCATCAGGTAATCAAAATTATATATAATCACAAAGTATTTAGTAATTATCAGAATATTTAAATAATTTTGGAGAAAATATGGTTGTCATAAAAATCAATAACCTGTTGCATGAAACGAGTATCAAGAGCTCTCGATTTACCATGCCACGCTAGATTTTTCGTACCTTATGTTTACAGTAACATAATGCGCAATTATATGTAGTCATAATTACATTGAATTCAGGGGAAAAAATAATAATACACAATACTTTGCGATTATTCCATGTTTATTCCATAATTTTATTACAAAAAACTTTGTTTTCAATAAGAAATACCGTTTATATTTCCATGAACTCATTCATTTTAATCATTTTTTTATCAATCACCCAGTATTTAAAAAATTATTCTTTACACATGTGAAAATGTTTGTTCCAATAAAATAAAATCATTTTGTTGGTTTGCACATATTGACCATTGAACATGTTAGGGACATGGATAAAATTTAGTTAAACCTTCGCCATGAAGGTGATGTATCGTGGGTTACTATATTTCCTGTGGAATGCGATAACACATCGCCTAAAACACGTTATTGATTTTTATGAATACCGGTTTTATTTAAAAAAATGATTGTTTTCTTCTTATCTAATGCAAATATTGTTGTTAATTTTATAGCGTTAATAAAAATGGGCATTGACAATATTGAACATTACAAACAGCATGCGGTTGTAGCAGCCGAATTTAATAAAACGAATGACGGTCTAGTGGCAAATATGATGTTTTCAAATTTAGCTTTGCATGGCGCACCAATCATTTTAAATGATGTTATGAGTGCAATTGCGAAAGCCACCATCAATTCAAATGCTGAGATCATAACATCAAATATTCCGTTAAAATCAGCAACGACCGATGCGATTAAACGCGAACATTCTGCCATCAAAGTCAGCTTACTGTGGATGATACTATTTCCAATGGGTTTACTGTTTTTGGTTGGCGCATTTATGGTATATCCGTTCAAAGAGCGAATCACCAACTTGAAGCATTTGCTCTACATGACTGGAATTTCACCATTGTGTTATTGGTTACAAATGTTTATTTTCGATTACCTTTTATACATCGTATGTTGTTTTCTATTAATTCTTCTGGTTGTTCTAAATCCAGTGTTTAGAGATATTAACTGCATTGGTAAGTCATATAGCTTATTTGTATTCCTAATTTATTATCATTATATGTCTTTAGGAACTCTATTTCTAATATCACTATATTACGGCTTCATGATGATTCCTGTAATCTACATATTCAGTTATAAAAATACAATACCGTCTGCATTTGGTTTATTAACAATTTTGAGTCTTTTCTTTGGCGTTGTTTTAACCGCAGTCATAGTTGCCTTTGAAAATTCGGGCGATGAAAAATATGAGCACATTGGTGCAATCTTAAATGTTGTATTTCATATAAGTCCGCAATATTGGTTAACGAAGACAATTGTAGGATTTTCACAGAAAGCGGTTTGGATTTATAATTGGGATACAATGTCACCAATTAAACAAGCGACCAAATGTAGATCTGATCAACATCCTTGTTGTCGTAAGTTTAAATCGTTGCTTTTAATAGAATATTTAATATTTATGTTGCGTCACTTTTAGCAATTAATGGCGAATTAAACGTGGAAGAATGTGACGCATACAAATCATATTTAAACGCTTTAGGTATGAAGTGGTATTGTTCTTTAGGATACGCTATCATAATGGGCATTTTATTCGGTGCAATCCTGCTGATATTTGATTCAAGAAGCTATATGAAAGTTCGCAACTTCCTAAAAGGCGACGGTTATAGTCCAGCTAGAACACCACAACCAAAAGATGATACAATGAATGAGAACGAGAATAAGTTCTCGGTGCATCATCTGGGCAAAACAATCAATCGTAAGGAAATTGTTAAGGAATTGAATTTCAAAGTACCGGATGGCACATGTTTTGGATTGCTGGGAGTGAATGGAGCTGGAAAAACAACCACATTTAAAATGCTCACTGGTGATGAATTGCCAACTAAAGGCACTGCTCAAATTCGAAGTGACGAACACAATACATATGATTTAACCGAACAGCGCGAGGGTTTTCTACAGAAGATCGGCTATTGTCCGCAGTTCGATGCGATTAATGAGATGCTGACTGGGAGACAGTTACTTACGTTGTTCGCGGAACTAAGAGGTTTTGAAAAGCAAGCCATCGAACATGAAGTTGATAAGTGGATACAAAAACTGGGATTGCAAGACTATGCCGACATTTGTTGTGGAAAGTATAGTGGGGGCAATAAACGCAAACTGAGTCTCGGTATTTCCTTAATCGCGTCTCCGAAAGTGATTATGCTTGATGAACCTACAACTGGTGTAGATCCGGAAGCTAGACGAAAATTATGGAATGTACTTTTGGAAATTAAGAATAGGAAGACTAACTCAATTATTTTAACATCCCATAGCATGGATGAATGTGAATATTTGTGTGATAAGTAAGCTTCAAGCTAAGTAAATATTTAACATTTTCTATATTTCTTACTAAAATTTCAGTTTAGCAATAATGAAGAAAGGTGAAGTGATATTGGATGGATCTATAACTCAATTAAAATTACATAATGGCAAAGGCTTAACCGTACTTATTAAAATTAAAACAATAGTTGATGATGATGGTGTTGACTGTGTCGATGGTTATACACCATTGCCATCGGAAACAGAGCCATTGAAGAATGGCTCTTCCAATGTTGATAAAGTAGAGGCAGCTTTTGAAAATACGTTTAAAGATTTATCTCCAACACGGAAAGATAAACATTTGGTAAGTATATTTAGATTTAATCATTGAATCTTTAATTATTAAGATAAAATTATTTTACAGTCTTTGTTGCATTATAATTTCCCCGACCCTAAAAAACTAGGTTGTTTGTACGAGCGAATGGAATCCTTTAAGACTCAGAATCCTTATGTAGAAGATTACTTGATAAACATTACTACGCTAGAAGATGTTTTTATTTCAGTAGCAACTGATAATTCAGAAACACCTGAAAAATCAGAAGCAGCTGAAAATTAATAATAAAAGAGAAGTGTTTTATATTGTGAATTTAAATTTTGTATATATTTGTATTTTTCTACTTATTTGTAGAAGTAAATATTCGTAATATTTAATAATACAGCTTTAATTATATTAGTTTATCAAAAAAATATTGTTTAATTTTTATAACTGATACATGCATTTCCATCTGTCGTACAACAAACGGCGTTCGAAGTTACCTATAAAAAGATTTACGATTGCACAAGTTGATATAATGGATTTAGTTCATAATGTCTTATTCTTGAATTTCCTTGATTAGGGTTAATTAACCAACCACTAAGTGGATTCGGTGGATTCATTTTATACAGATGTAAATATGCACGTTGATAGCGTTGATAGAAGTGGACGAGCTAGATAAAAGTTATAGGCACAAATTTAGTTTGTGTCCACGCTACAAACTGCTGTGGCTATTATCAAACAGATGGCGCTAATGCGCTCTCGAGGCGATCATGTCTGACCAAACTATTTACAGAATTTACATTATACGTATTCAAAATGTATAAGCTCCCTAATCGCAGATGGCAGCACATATACGTATTGTACAAATCTGTAATGTCGGTAAAGCCGGTAAGGTATAAACGAGAGGTCGATTTCAAACAGAAGATGAATGAAGATACATCAAAGACTTATTCATCTTGTGCTAAATGGTTAGTTAATTCTGATTGTGTTACGAGTGTGTAACACGTAGACGTGTTACTATAGGTTTAAGAAAGAGAGAGGTCTTCCGACAATTTCATAGGAATGTGCAACTTTAGACTTGGAGGGGTCGAGGGTTTATTATAATAAGTACAATGTGATGGCATCCAAGTTGTACGAAAGGTAATTTTGAGGAATTTACTTGGATGGGATAGGATTGGTTGGGATACCAATCCAATGCCAATTTGCGCTTACCTTCTACGCTCAGATGTTCGCCTAATAACATTCATTTTATCGAACTTGTTATGACATTTTCAAACTTTCCACAGCATTTTACATCAATTTTTTATAAAAATTTTGAGATGTACTTGGCGAATATAAGATCGCAGAAGGCAATGGAATTTTAGTTCATAACTTATGAAATAAATATAGCAACTTGTGACTATAATCGCAAATACTTTTATGGTTAACGTCCAACGCCGTTTGCGGGATCCAACTCTGAAGGGGGATTCTATCTGTTGACACTG
>JARJDW010013294.1:0-43085 GCA_030264715.1 Adinopsis sp. GC000173
AATAAAGGGAAAGAAGCAGTGAAAAGCATTGTTGATCAGTTCCATCAAACATGACACTATGCAATTTGCTAAAAAGGATAAACAATACAAAATTAAACATAAATTATTTGATAAATTTTAATTAAAAAATGCAACGTGATTTTAGATACTTTTTTTATAAGACAAAAATGATGCAACCGACAACTTTTATTCAAAAATAGATAAAAAAAAGAGAAAGAAAAAGTAAAAAGCCTTGTTGATCAGTTCCATCAAACATGACACTATGCAATTTGCTAAAAAGGATAAACAATACAAAATTAAACATAAATTATTTGATATATTTTAATAGAAAAATGCAACGTGATTTTAGATACTTTTTTTATCAGACAAAAATGATGCAACCGACAACTTTTATTCAAAAATAGATAAATAAAGGGAAAGAAGCAGTGAAAAGCATTGTTGATCAGTTTCATCAAACATGAAACTATGCAATTAGCTAAAAAGGATAAACAATACAAAATTAAACATAAATTATTTGATATATTTTAATAGAAAAATGCAACGTTGTTTTAAATACATTTTTATCAGACAAAAAAGATGCAACGAACAACTTTTATATTTTTTCTTGATGAAAAACATGTGAAAAAAACTAAAAAAAGTTATTATTTATTTAGTTAATATGTAATAAAACTCAGGTTGTATTACAGTTATTTAATAATGCTTAATATATAAATATAATGATTGCAAAATTGTGCAAGTAATTCTATAAACCGCGCAATAAAAATCTAATCTCCTATTATCTATTTGAGGTAATAATTGTCAACATTTTTATTGTTTTTCTAAAATTACGACTCTAGACGATTGTAACTAGAAATCTATGCAAATAAAATAAACGATAAAAATTTATATTATTTGAATTTATTAAAAATGATGGTTGTTATTAATAGGTATAGTAGTTTACTGTAAAATGATTTTTATTATCATGTTTAAGTGCAATTTAATTGTAGTGTAAATTACAACATATCTAGGTTGTAATTACTATTATGTAACTATAAACAAATTAAAATTTAACAAATATAACATGTTTTCATATAGATTACGGAAGAAGTTTAAAAATTTTAACCCTATTAAACATAATTAACTTAATCAAGTCATAGCGTTACTTAAATATATCATTATGTGGCAATAAATATCTATCCTTTTATATTCATTGAAATTTGTTGAGTCTTGTAAGTAGTTTATAAAAAAATAGGTATCTGATGATAGCAGAGGAAGTTTCTAATTGATTACCCCATTTAAATTATGGAATTTGTTAAATATATTATCAAAAAAGGCAGTAAATATCTATCTTTGCTGATATATTTTGCAAACAATGTTATGTACATTGAAATTTATTGAGTTTTCTACTTAATAAAAAATAAGTATCTGAAAATGAGGGAAGAAATTTCCGATTTTTAACCCTATCCTAAATCAAATTATAGAGTTAATTAAATATATTATTATAACAACAAAAATAAAATGTATAAAAAGTTATGCATGAAAATTTATTGAAATTTCTACATAATGAAAACTGGGTGTCTGATAATGACGGAGGAAATTTCTCATTTTTAACCCTATCTAAACACAATTATAGTTATCAAATTATAGAGTTAGTTAAATATATTACTAAAAAACAAAAATAAAATGTATAAAAAGTTATGCATGAAAATTTATTGAGTTTCCTATACTTAATAAAAAATAAGTATCTGATCATGACGAACGAAATTTCTCATTTTAACCCTATCCTTAATCAAATTATAGAATTAGATAAATATATTATTATAAAACAAAAATAAAAAACGTTTTTTTTGCATTAAAATTTATTGACTTTTCTACTTAATAAAAAAATAGATACTTATCTTTCTAATTTTTAACCCAATATTAATAAATTTAAAGACAATTATACTTATCAAATTATAAAATTTGATAAATATATTATTATAAAACAAAATATATTGAATAATTGTAAAAATGCATTAGTAAATGTAGGAAATGATTTTGACTATTTAATGAAATTTCTTTTCTATTTTGAATGTTTGATGTATTGATGGATGTTTGGTGTAAAAAAGCCAACGCGCAAGCATTCGTAGAGAAGAATATAAAAGGAAAATTGCGATAATCGCATAGTTTTGGTTGGGGTTGGGATTTCGTGCGATCCCCACTTTAAAATTCACCCTATCATTTCAACGTCTGGAAAATCAAGCAAATGCGAAATAAAATAAAAATGTCTAGCGCTAAAATGTCACTAAATGTTTTGACATAGGAGTGATTAACTAATTAATATTTAAATGGGCAAACTCCATTTTGGTGTAGGTGTTGATAGGCGGAGCTTATTGGTCAAAATTTAGGGGGTAGCACCAGTGAGAAGGGTACAAAGTTAACATCAAAAGGGCTAAACTGAATCTACCACCATTACTCATCCAGCACCGAAGAGCATCTGAATCAAAACCAACTTGCATCCGAAACAAACAACAACACAACAAATATTATCATCATCATCATCATCATCTACATTCTATACGGCATCAAGTGATCATAGTTCAACAACGAACAAGTGAATGAATTCTCATCATCATCATCATCGAGAAATTGAGTGTTAGTGCATTTTATTGTGAAACAACGCATCGATCGAATTTACGCCGAATTCAATTTGAAGTGAGATTGTGCGGTTTATTATTTTGCTTTTTCGTCTACAAGCGCTACACCAGCTCCAGGCACGTCGCATATGACGTACAAAGTATTGTTGTAGTAGAAACGCTTGTTACATTTTTCCCCAAAAACATTTGCTCGCGTAATTTGAATGATACGCTCGAAATGGAAACGCCGAGCAGAAATGCGAATGAAGCGATAAGTGCGTAACCCCGAACGCCGCCGCCGATTCGCATTCAAATCGCCAGCCAGCCAACAACAACGACGCGAGAAAGATATTTTTTATTTTGATTGTTGCTCAGAAAGCCGTACATTCGGCTGGCTTTCGAGTGATAATCAAATTCAAGAATATCTGATAGATTTTATAGCAAACTCAACTAAAACATTTTATTATAATCATCCATTTCCATTTTCAGCTTGATGCTTTTTATTGCATCATCAACACATGGACGCCAACGCCATTATTATTTTTTTTTTCTCTCTGAGCGTCATTATGATTCTTTATATCATTACGCATACAGACAATTAAAAAAGTAAGTAGCAATTTGAATAATATGCATTTCTTAATGTTTAAATGTCTAGCTTGCTACTTTAATGTTATTATTGGATTAATTAATGTATCAAATAAGTTGCATGTATGATAAATAGATTGGCTTCTTTGGTAAGTACTAAAATTTTGATTATTTTGTATAAAATATTTACATGAAATTCATTGCGATAGGGGTATTCATGACCTATCTTAACATTTTCATAAAATCTATCCAAATCTATGAACTTTTTTGCTATTCTTTGCCATAATATTTAATATAACAAGTTATATTACTTAAATTCAAGTCTGCGACTTAACTAATTCAAAATTATTGAACATTTTTCTTTAAATTATCGAGAAATAGTAACAACTGAACTATAAATAGCGTTTAATGTAAAATTTAATCAGTTTTGATTATAGTAGTAGACCGAAATATACAAAATATCATTTTAATAAAACAATTAAGCGTTTTTTACTTGAATTTAAATCAAACTATTTGCTAAATAAGTTTAATTATACTAAAATTATTACGAAATTAAATATAAATCCAACATTTCAGTCTACGACTATCATCAGAATTAATTAAATTTTGTTCAACTATTTTTTCTCGATAAAAATAATCCACTTTATAGAAAATTATTGAACAGTTTTCTATAAATTACCGAGAAAAAGTAACAACTAAACTATAAATAGAGTTTAATGTGAAATATACAAAATATAATTTTAATGAAAAAATTATGCGATTTTTACTTGATTTAACTCTAACTATTTGCTAAATAAGCTTAATTATACTAAAATTACTACTAAATTAAATATAAATCCAAAATAGTAGCGAGAGATGCTCAACGCTTTCACCAAATTTTATGTTAAGCGTTACATTTTATAGCGCTAGTTGATGATATTTATTAACTTTATCTGTAGAATATTAGCATTATCATTAGCAATGCTTAAATTTTGCCCACATTCATTAAAATAATAGATATAAGCGATTATTTATTGCAAGTAGAAACAAATCTGAAACGTGTATATATTTTATTTACTAAATTTATCACTAAAGCCAAAGATAAATGACATATTTAAGTATTAGTCAATTTTCTAGTAATTGGCGTTGCTTTCTTATCACCTTACATTCAATGAATTATTGGTAATAGAGCTGTAATAAATAAATTGACAATATATTAATAAAAATGTTAAATCTGAAGTGTTTTTAAAACTTTAAAATGCTTATTTAGTTGGATTAACGATATTAGAGATAATGTTTAATAAATCGCTATTTTTATTTTGATATAATTGCTCAAAATGCATCAGATTTGATCATTAAAATTAACGAATATAAATAAAATGTTTCAAAGCAACATTTAGATTGTTAATAATTTTTATTAAAGTGAACAAATTAATAATGATTTTACTATTTTATTTTATATACTTACAAAATGTGAAATAGAATTTTTTTTTTTTTGATTGAGCCGTACTAGACATTTTTATAAGGGGTGAGGGATGGACACAGGACGCCATCGTTTCAACGTTTGGACGCCATCATCCAATAGTTAGGCGTCTAGATTTACTATTTTCGATGCTATCAAACAAAAAAATACTCCTGCGCACTTCCGCCATCGTTTTATTTAATTAATTAATTGACCAATTATACTCATAATTTATACAGTTTGTCACAATTCAAATAAATAAATATTATTATTTGACACAACTACTAAAAATTTATGCGTTTTGCTAATTATGAAACGAAAATTTATCATTTAGAACGTTCTTGGTGTTATTATACAATAGATCAGTGTTTCCCAATAAGGGGTACGCAAAGGCTTTGAAGGGGGTACGCGCTAACGGTCTAATTGCAGTATATGTAATTTTAATTTTAAAAGTATCACCCAAACATTTTTTTTAACGAAAATCAAGATTGAATTAGTTCAGGAACTTATTTATTGTCTTAAATAAATAAATTCATGCATTTATTAGCCAAAAATAATTGAAAAATACAACTAAACTCTAATTTTAAAAAAACAAATTGCCGGAATTAGAGTTGATGCTGGCCTAAGAAGATTTTGTTTAATAATAGAACTTCAACTCCAATTTCTGCTTCTCGTACTTATTGTCCTTATAAAATGCGGTAATGCGGGGGTACGCAATTGTACGAAAATTGTCAAAGTGGTACACAGATGTTGAAAGTTTAGGAAACACAGCAATAGATCAATGTCTGCGGTCCGCACCAAAAATATTGCAAATCACAGATATAACATTCTTTGCTTTATAACATCCTGTACCTCTATAGATATTAATTACACGAATAATAAAAATCGCAATCTTGTGATAGATAAATAAAGAAAACTCTGTCTTATTACCTTTATTTATCCTATAAAATCCTACAACTTACTTTTATGTGTTGATTTACGATACTATGATGTAATTTATTAAGTAAATAAACCGGATAATAATAAAAAATATTTATTAAAGTGTCATCTTTTGGTGAAAGATATTAAAATACAATTGATATTTTATTTTTGTACTCAGCTGTACTCTTCATTTATCTTCCGCCAAAGAAATTGGTATAACTAAATTATTAGATCTATAAATAGGATATATATATACACGCGCTGTCAAATGAATCCGAGCAGCTGTATTCGAACCCAACTCTTAGCGTTTCTAGCATATTTTGTAGGAAGGCATAGTAGCAATGATATTATTTTTTGATGCGTCAAGAAAATGCAATATTTAAATAATTTTTTTGTCAAATTTAATAAATTATTTGTTTTGAGTAATAAGAAGAATTTATTTAACAAAAATAACAATAAAATTATAAGAGCACGTGAAAAAACCCAAATTTGTGGGATGACCAGAATCATTTTTGCAATGCGTTTGATTATTAGATGGGTAATAACATTTTACAGGCGAAATAAGTCAATAAAACCCTCGCCTTCGCAGGCAAAGAAATTCAATAAGGCGAAATATTTCGAAAAGTGCTCGGATTCATTTGACAGCGAGTGTACATATTGACAATCATAATAAAATTATAAATGACTAATTGATGGTTGACGCTATTATTCATTGATTGAATTGTAAATGAAAGCTGTTTGTTTTAAGACCAATTAAAGATTATAGGATGTGGAATTTATTACGCCATCAAGTAATACGTATGTCACATCATTTATTGAAATTGATTGATTGAAATTGATCATAATTTACTTATGTATAAATCTTCTTTATAAATCTAACCTTTATTTATTCATTTATTACTTTAATACATTAAATTTTTCAACAAATTGCTTATTTATTTATCTACAATGAGTTGACAAATTATTATTGATTGTTTAATTGTTATTTAAATTTATTATGATCAATTACTATTTTATGACACTTCATTAATATTTATATTTATATAATGTTTTATATAAATGAATATTATTCACTTCACAGTGTCTGAGCGATTAGTTATTAAATAAATCAAAAATTTAGTATTTGTTTTTTTCTCTTTTTTATTTAAACAATTTAAAAAATTATTAAATTCCGTAAACAAAATAAATTAAATTTAATTAGTTAAATGCGTCTTACGTGGCAATTCTGGTGGCAACAATAAATCTTCTTCACTTGCGTCCATAATTCACTAAATTATTATTAGCATTCATAATGATATCATTATTTTCAACATTTAACCTACAAAATGCATACATATTTATCTAGCTATGTGCAACAATTATTTGAATAATTAAAATAAATATTGATAATATGCGATAGATAATATTTAACATATATTTGAATCGCCTTCAAACGTATTACATTGCTAAAGCGTTATCCACAACGCCACCTCGCTGTTAAAGATTATTTCCTTTTAATAATTTCAATAAATATAATTAAATCTATTTTAATTCATATTTAAGATTTAAATTTAAAAAATCTGCCGCCAAATACTATTTCAGTTCATTGGTTCACCGTTCAGAATGCGCCACTGTTTTAATCTTTGTTGGTAATATAGGAAATTACAGTCCGTTTAATCTCAGCACCATCTATGCAATAAAAGTGAAAATATAAAAAATCAGTACTAGTTATGCAACCAATTTTGATTTTCCATCATTGGTTCATTCAAATTGAGCGCCCTTTCTGTCAAATATATTTTTGACAGCGTAGAGGCCTCCAATCCACATTAGCTCAATCAATTTTACTGTTTGTATCTGATAGCTTCATACAGCGTTAAAAATGTTCCGCAAATCGCTCGTATGTGCCCAATCTGTGCTTCGAAATGCAATCAAAAAGCCAGTTGTATGTGCCCCCAGTTCCGTGCGCTTAATGTCAAAGCACAGCACCGAAACCGATGAGCAGTTCGATAACAGGTAAATTACGTAATGTAATAACATCATTTTCTCTTCGAAATACATCTCTTCTGCGTTACTTAATGGTTATTTGTGTTGTTGATTGTTCGTAGATATGAATCGTACTTTAACAGATCAGACATCGATGGCTGGGAGGTGAGAAAAGCGATGAATGACTTGACTGGCATGGATTTAGTTCCCGAACCAAAGATTATCATTGCGGCGATGAAGGCATGCCGTCGTGTGAACGATTACGCGCTCGCTGTACGCTATTTGGAATCAATCAAAGACAAATGCGGTAGCAAAGTGAACGAAATCTATCCATACATAATGCAAGAAATTAAGCCGACATTGACCGAGCTGGGCATCAACACTCCCGAGGAACTTGGCTATGACAAACCGGAATTGGCGTTACCAAGCGTCTACGAAATGCATTAATGTATTAGATCACAAATGTTATAGTAACTGTGTATATCTTAATTTAATAATAAATCATTAAATCAATCGTTGAACGATGTGCAATGCTGCTGGTGCACTTATTTTCCAGGTGAGCACTATAACACACTACTGGTGTACTACAGCCGGAATGCACCTGTACGTTTTAAAAACGGAATGCGTTCAGGTACTTCGTTTGGAGGGTAGACAGCACCAAAACGATCTCTTAGGCTGAAAACATTGAGAAGCGTCAAGCATCGAGCAAGAAAGTTCTGTTAAGTAATAAGGTTAGGTAGGCATTAAAAAATTTAGAAGCCGCTATACCTACTTTATGACACTACAAGTACTTTTCTTTGACGAAAAGTGAATCAAAATAAAGAAAAATATGCAAAAACTTGATGTACTTTAAAGTAGTATACAGTAATTCAAACTCTTGGTCGGCATATAATGAGTATTTATCAACGTACTAGAGGATGTTTTTGTTCTCAAATGCGATTAATAATTCGACCAGTATGAAATTGTTTCAAATATCTATTAAAATCACATAAAAAACATAGTATTAATTATCAATACAGCTCATTTTATCAACAATTTGGTTTGGTGTTTGAGAAACGTAAACATTGATTGCTTTCAATAAAAAAATAAGTTAATTGTCATGTCCGAAATATGTGTATCTTAATACTTAATTTTCTATATAATGTGCGTTGTTGAAAATCGCGAAGAAAATAAATACTTAAGAGGGCATTTCCTTGAGAAAAGTAATTCAAATCACTGATATTTAACGTATTTTTACGTCATCGTGAGTAAGGATGCATCTCTTATGAGTATCTGCAGGTGATTGCACCTTTCTTCTCATGTTTATCACGATTTTTATTCGATTTCAATGAATAAAGGTACATAATTACCCAATATATTGCGTTTATCACTGATATCTTTGGAAAAATTGAACAATTTTGAGCTTTCAACGCAATTTTTGAGGAAGAGAAGCAAACGACTTTTATCTGCTGAAGAGAAAATAATTACTACTTATCAGAAACACTAGTCTGTGACATAATTTTCATGCTCTGTAGATTTTATTTAAGTAAAGTATGCACATTTCGACTATACAGCCATCATCAATACTAATCCATAAACAACCAATAACAGATTGTTTATATGATTTTGCGGAGTTTACAAAGATATACTCTGAGGCAATACATACATCAAAAAGCTTGTATGTAGTACTGATGATGGTTGTACAGCCGAAATGCGCAGACTTTACTGAAATAAAATCTATAATGTTTTTAATTAATCCTCAATATGAATTGAATTACTTTTCCAAATGTTGTAATTAATAAAAAACGTTTTTATCTTCACTTCTTCGTTTTTGAATTTTGAAACCGCAACGTTGATGTTTGTTACAAATACAATATTTATGTACATTGATTACACAAATCCTGAAAATGCAGCAATAATAAAGGTATTACAATTAATTCAATGTGGGTTGATTATTATTATTTTTAATATTAATAATGTTTATTTTATTTGTCATAGCATTTTGTTTATGTTATGTTTAAGGTAGTAAAATGAATGTTGTTGATGTTGTTGTTTAAAGAATAAAAAAAAGAAAACAAACCGTTGATGATTCTCTAGGGCTGTAAAAATAGCGAAGTTAAAGGTATAGCAACAATAAATAGTGTAATAATACGACATTACAAAAATCATGGTTTATTTAGAATTGGACACATTTATTTCGTTTCTCATTTTATATTATACAAGAACTCCAATCACACTAACAAACATTGAATGAATGAAACTTATTATTTTTACATCCTTAAGAACTCAACGGTATAGTTCGATTTGTGTTTTTTTAATTTAATTTGTTTTTTTAATCATTTTCTTTGAATGCATCTCTTAATTATCAAGGTGCGTGGTGGTGTCCAAATATCAAAATCAAAAACCTATTATATATATAAAAAATAAAAACAGTTGTGATCTATATAAAAAATGTTTATATTTAAAAGGTTGCTTTGGTGTGCGCGTTAACGTAATCACAACGTTTCTTCATATATAAATAAAAAATTCAATGTATTTTGTATTTATTAAATTAGATTATGAATGTATGAGGTAATTGAAAATATATGTTATGTTATATGATATTCTAATGAATAAAAGTTGCGATTACGAACATGACGACACCTGAACAAAACATAGTATGAATTTCATTTAATAATTTGATAGTAGTGTACAACTATTTGTTAAAAATTCGATTACGTTTTTTTTTTGTTTATCTCCTTTTCTAATTAATTATAAGTACATATTCACATACATAACAAGAAATTTAACAGTTTCATTTTTTTGCGTTCGTGTTCTCGTATTCACATCGCTTTTTGTTTTTGTTTTTGTTTTTCACCTAAAAACTAACTAAAAATGAATTCATTTCACATATTATCATCAATTCGATCAATTTGATTTTGTTTTTTTTTGTTTTTAAATAAAAATTATTCAATTTTGATTGAAAACTAGGAATTTTGAAGAAATAAATTTATTGAGTAATTATAATTGTGTACAGATATAAAGATTATATATTGTAAAATTAATGAACAACTAAAAATCACTTGTTATGAAAAAATATTAGTCAAATATACAATGTCCGTCGTTTCGGAATGATGTTGGAATCCCATTCGTATTATTACGAATTCCCGAATTAGCAATTATCATCATAGCATTGCTTGATTATTGGTATCATATCATACTTATATAGTGTTTATGTATATATTTTTTGTATTAGTAGTTGTTCGCTCAACGATTTGGGATTCAGAACACGTTCATTGTTATAATATATCAATTCATCATTTATATACTATTCTATGAAGAGAAAAGTACTTATCAATTAATATTTGACAATTTGGATATACTTTCACAAAAATAATTAGAATCATTTATATACATATTTATAAATAATACATAGAAATGTATTTTACTTGTTTTTTTTTTGTTTTGTTTTAAATTAAACACTCAATAGTTTGTATAAGCAAATAGGTCAAAAGTGCAAATAATAAAAAGAAAGAAAAATTAATTATATTGTAGACAATATATATAATGTTGTAGAAAGAATGAAAGAAAAATCAATTTAAAAATTAAATGTAAGGTTGGTTGGTAGGTTTAAAATAAAATAAAAAAAAATGAATTTCTGGATATACCACTTCCAAAAATAAATAGCTCTGAAACAGTAGTTAGGTTGTAAATGTCATAAATTACAAGGTAACAAATCAATCAATTTCAATTAATAGTCTATAAACTAGTACTAAAATTATATAGTAGGTACTTATTTTGATGCCTTTGGCACAGACTGCAACGTAATAAACAAACAATCGCTCCTACAACTATGATTTTTCAACCCACAGATGGCACACTCACAACGACCACAACAATATTTATATACAAGGTGTAGCAAACGTGCTTATTCTTTTTTTCTCTTTTGCTTAGGTTCTCTTATATCTCAACATTTGTATTTATTTATATTTATATTTATATTGTATTAGTTTTAGTTGTTGTTGGTTGGTATTATTAACATTAATTAACCTTGTTCACTGATTATAGTTTCCTCAGTTTTAACATCAGCAATACTGGCCATAGCTTTAGTTAGAACCGTGGCATCCTTTAACGATAGTACTTGTAAAACTTGCGGAGCACCCTCTCCGCTGCTCTGTATCATCATCGAATGTGTCGTTAAGCCACCGGGCGTTACTGTCAGCGTCTCCATGCCGTCGGAACTGTTTGGTTCCACTTTTGGTACTTGCACGACGGGCGTTACGCATACTGTGCCATCACTATTCGTATGGAGATGTTGAATATTTGCTACCATCGTTTGATACATCGATGCAGATACAGGAACAGTGATAACTCCGCTTACTAAAACGATCATTTCAATGCGTATTTCATATTATATCATCGTAAATTGGTACAGTTTCGTTACTCCCGTACCCACCGTCATTTATCATAAGCGAGCAGTGTTAATTTCTGCCAGAATTTCAATCTAATACATTTTCAAATATTATACAATCAATAATTTATATTTCTTCTTCGTGTCTGAAATGTGAGATATATTTTACTTTTCAAAATAGATATTGATTATTTTTCTCAGTTTTTTGTGTTATTTTACATAAATATCAATATATTTCATTGTATTTTGTGCTATTTTAGACGAATTTCAGTGTGCTTCATATTTATTTCTTTCCCCCCGCTTTGCAGATTTGCAAGCAATGTCCAAAGCGGGGAAAAGGGAATAAATATACTGATATTCATCTAAAATAACACAAAAAACAGTAAAAAAAAACATTGAAATTTATCTAAAGTAACAGTAAAAACAATGAAATTCAACTAAAATAATACAATAACCAGTGAATAACTTTGAAATTCATCACAAAATACAGAGAAAAACCAATAATCAATATATATTTTGAAAAGTAAAATATATCTGACATTTCAGACGGAGGAAAAATATAAACGATTGATTGTATAATATTTGAAAATGTATTAGGTTTTAATTTTTACCTCCATATGAATTCTGGCAGATAGTAACACTGCTCGCTTATGATATGTGACGGTGAACGGTAGGGTCGGGTTCATCTAAAAATGTATATGGGTCGCCACATTTAAAATTTGCGTAAAATAATAATTTGCATTTTTCTGGCATTCCCACTGAGATGAACTCGATTGGACCACCGATTAACGAAACACTACGTAGAAATTCATATTATTACCATGTCCATCTTCTCCCGTTAAGATAATTTGTCCTTCTGAGTTTAGCGTTGCTTCCGTCACCGAATTCAAGTCCATCACCTCCGTTTGACTGCCGCCTTCACCAATCGTTTGGATCGTTTCGCCCGGCGCCGATTGAATCGTCGCCATACCCTGAACGTGAGCCGTGGTTCCATCTGGTAGGGTGATGATCGGATTGTTGGGATCAACCTGAACGATACTGACAGTACCATCCGGATTTGTAATTGTATGTAGTACAGCCGGCGTATACTGTGTTGTAATCTAAAAGGAACGAGAAGTGATTCATATTAAAAACTGTAACAACATCAATTATACTAAATAATAAATTAACTAATGTGAAAATCAATTCAAAAATGATAATATCAAATTTAGAAATACTAATAATTTTTGATAATAAAAAATAATAATAATAAAATAAAAGACTACAAAACCAAGCTAGCACACCCACGAGGCAACAAAAAATACGAAATAATAGCACAGTGTATAAATCATAACGAATGAATAATAATAATAATAATAATACGAAAAAAAAAATAATCAAATCAATATGTATATATAATAATAATTGTAATAATAATAACACGTGACAACATTTATAGGTGGTTTTAGTGCTACGAACATCGACATCTGAATTATAGCCGGTGGGGTCGAGGCAGACCTGCGCCGAGGAGCCTGAAATTGCATCAGGCGATGCAGATATTATCTGCGGGGAGCCGTTAGCTTGGATCTGTATCTTATGCATTCCGGAAGAATGCATCTTCAAAACGCTACCAACATTAGCATTTGCCGTCGCCGCTGCGTTTGCCTTTTCATCTTCTTCACTGAATGCAGGTAACAAATCTTCACGGCCATGGTATTTGTAACAATTAATGACTATCTGTCTTAGTGCATGGGTCCAAGAGATCTAAAAAAATCAATGTTATTATTATTAGTAGTAGAATGGTAAGTAATAATCTAATAAGAATGATAAAATTCAGGTCTACGTTTTCATTATATTTTCTCTCATTTCCATATATTTTTACCAGATCAAGACATTTAAGATTTATATTAACTCTTTATATTAAATCTTACAATTCATATACTAGCTCACTTAGTCCCTCAAGGTATACCACCTCCAATTTTAATACTTCCGGTCCACGCCTTGACGTGGATAGACGTGATCCAACTAGATTTCAGTTTATATTTGTTGTTTATTATCTTTTAGCACATTAGTGCACCACTTATTGACATTGAACACATACCACATCAAAAATTTGAAGTAAAACGAAAACAAAATAGTTCGTATTTAAACTAGCAGCTAATAAAATTGCTGAACGCTTACTAATAATTTTCCTTAGTAACACTGGTCCCCAAATAGACTGAATCTTATTCAATTTTCTTATTATTACCGAATGTTTAGTGCAGTTGCTATTATGCAATCATAATATAATACAATCAAAATATATTGAAAAAATATATCCAAGCATCTGGATCATCCTCCTTAACAGTGTTTCTCAGCTTTGTTTATTAGTCGTTAACTGGTAAACTTATTTACATTGGAAAATACGCGATAACGCTACTACGACAACTCTAATAAGATCACATTTGTTTCTGCAATTTACATTACTCGTCCAAAAATCAATTGTAATTATAGATGCGAAAATGTATATTTGACACTAATGATATTTCCGAACCCTCTTAACAACTTAACTCTTAGTACACTTGGAATATTTCAACAATTCCGATAAATGCAATAAAGTTTGTAGTATAAATTTGTGATGTTAGAAAATTTTATAGGTTAGGACGACTTAACATGTTTAACAGGTTTATAGTTTTTGATTACGTTTGTTTTTTTTTTGAGAAATACTTTTGTACAAAATATATAATACAACTCTGGCAAATCTCTTCTAGTTTATGTAAGAGTTATGAAAGACATTAAAATCAATATTAATCAAGACAAAGCATAGAGCTTTACTGTGTATGTAGAATGAAGAAGACAGAAAAAAGCAATTTAAATGTAATTGTAACAAAAAATCATCTTTGCCTAAATTGTCATCTGGTGTCCTATGACAAAAATTAGATGAAAGTCCCCCTCAAATTTTCTTATGTATAAGTAAACGTTATTAGATATTAGATATAACTTATATCGTACCTTTTGTTTTTCATCCTCGCTACGTGCGTCCATTCGAACATTGGCCCAAGGAAGTTCTTTCGGCCACCATGCGGGCCTCGTCGATTCCCTGCCCCATCCTGGTTTGCCTCTTCCGGTTGAATACTTCAGCATCAACGGTATGAACGCTCGCAGCTGAGCCTGGGTCATCTTTTCAACGGGAGTTGGAATACCATCGATAATGAGCGGTGGTAGTTCGAAGAGGGTTGGATCGTCCTGAATGGGTGGCGGAGCTTGATGTGCGAGAGCACTCTCCAACTCCTCCATAATCATTGTCCTTAAATTTTTAATAACATCTTCCAAAGGTTTTGCACCAAAAACTTTATAACTCGTATTGGGTTTGCCAGGAGTTGCCACTAACACTACAGCCTGCTGGCCGACTCTCGTTGCAAATTCATCAATTGTTTGTCGTAGCTTACGTAGCAGTCTATTCTGTTGACGTTTTCTTATCGATGGGTTGGTTTCGAACGAATGCGGCCGCTTTCGCTTCTTCGCTGAGACGATTGCCGCAGCGGCGGCTACTCCTACAGGTCCTGCTGCCGCCAATTGTGCTGTTACTTCATCTCCCATCGCGGCGGTCATGAGATCGCCGCTCTCATCGTATCCGGAGCCTGGCGACGATGGACAGTTGTCGTCATCGTCGTCCGACGCCCCGGAAAGGCCACTAGGAGAACCCACGACCATGGCTATTTGGTCCGATTGACTGCCGTTAGAAGTATTCATCATCACCATTTACATCAACCCGGGATGCAGGGTAGCCTCCAACTGCTAAAAGAATAAAAACATTTTAATTCAATTCTTTTTTTTTGATAAAAACACAACATATCTTTATTGAAACGCGTTGATATTTAATAGATTTGTGTTTTTACCTTAGATTTAAAATGATGTTATTTTATTTACATTACTACATATACGTATACTCCGTAACTTATCATATATTTATTAGTTTGGTATTCATTTCATACAACATTCATTACTACTAACTAATAATATCTACTACTCGAAGTGTGAGTATAGTATCGAGACCTATCGATGGACCTCTAAGCCTATATTGAAACAAATTTAACATGCACTACGTTTTTTCCCTAACATATTGAAAAAAGTCGATTGCCACCTACCAATGAACCTCATTTTTAAGAGAAATTTAAATTACTAGTAGCGTTTTTGTAGCACCAAACATATTGAATTGAAACAGATTCGAAAATTTAAAATAATTTAGCATTTGAATACCTACTATAACAGCGAAGAGTTTGTTTGTATACTAAATACTAGTAGAATAATATTTAAATTTGTATATAATATAATATTAATGTAAACAAACGTTGTAAAGAAATGAGTAGTAGCGCGAATTGAATGTAACGCATTTTTTGAAGAAAACAAAAAGAAAAAACAAATGTACATATATATCAATCTATACGACGAATTTCTATAATATAAATGAATTTAATATGGAATAATGCAATTGTTTGGATTGTTAAGAAATATAAAAACATTAGCAAATATCCAGAAAATATAAAATCAATAATTGATGCCTACTACAATTCCCTTCGTCCCCCCGGTGTGAATGCTACAAATCAAATACGCATACATATCAACTAATAATTTAACATTGTAACACAATTAGGACGGATTGTATATCGTTGACAAAACGATTTGCGGCACGACAAACATTTTTACGTCGCGTTCAAATCTTGTAGCGGGAAGATATGAAAAAATAAACAATCGGCGCGTTCATTTTTCCATTCGAATTCGTGGAGCTGTTGTTGGCTTGACAAATAACATGGCTACCCTTTACGGCAGACCATTTGGGAAAAATGTGCGGAATGAGCGTGTGCATGTCTTCATCTTAGATTGTCAACACAAAACATGTGAAATAAGAAGGAAAAAAAAAGTAACAAAATCTTGATGAGCGAATCGCGCGTCCACCTAAAGCTGAGCAGGCCCAGTTAAAATTATTAGTACGGCTGCGTACGCACCTGCGTGTATGTAATACATTTAATATAAAAACATGTCTGGCACATCACAAAAGTTGTTTATATGTCTTATTAAACATATTTTCTGCTTTTCCCGATCGAAACGCGACATTTTTACTATAGAAGATGCACCACATTCACCACAGCCTACATTGTACGTCACAAACCCGAATATCGATCGGTGTCGACCACAGAATGTAATGTCCGACATTATTTTGAGAACAGCCATATTTTACGAGTCTGCGCAATTCTAATATTGAGCGAGCAATAACTAAAATTGACATACCTTTGGTGTCCCAGTTGCTGCTAATATTCATCACAACTAAATAACAACATTATGGATTTGTTACTTTTTAACAAGAACTATGCCATAGCTTGGTATCAGCCATAGTTGTAATCGCTTATACTGAAATAGTTTGGGCGGCGAATCATCGTTAAATTTTCGATAATGGCGACCTCTTGAACACTTACACGCTTATTCAATGTACACCTAGTTGCTATTAGAGGGCACTGTCTGTCGTCTCTAAAATAAAATTAATAACTATTTATTATCAATAATAAATCCCTTGCTCCACTTCATTTCAATAATAAAAAATCACATTTAACTATTTTCATTAATGTCATTATGGAAAAATTGATGGCAGAATGAAAATGCTCGCAACGATAAAAATGCAAAAATGGAACATCGCGCATGTCACTCAACTTTTATTTAAATTGTTTGCAATGCTTACATGAAAAGTTGAATGCGTTTACATTCTGACACCGAACGGTTGATCAGTTCGCAAGTGGACGCTTCGCACCGATGGAATCACGACGAAAACGATGATGCACTTACGCTGAACATAACCAAAATTCTGTCTGGCTTACATTTATAGTTCTTTTAAACGACACCACTACAATACATGTCACTACTGTGCAGCAGGAATAACTAATTATCAAACATGCATACATGTATTATTACCTATGTTATACGTGGTTTGCCAGAAAAGTAATGAAACTGATTATTTTTTTTATTAATTAATGTTGTATCCTTCAAAATAGTTCATTTGGGCTGCTATTCAGCGATATGGAGTCGTTGTTTCTACTTTTGGTAGGTAAAAGCGCAACCGGTATTGTTTTCATCATGTTCGTTACACTTTTTTTGAAGATATTTTGCACTGGAGGAAAAAGGAAAAGGATTTTCGTCTATAATGCAATGCATAGAATACGATTTTGATAAAATCGTCCTGTGGCGTTTAATTCTTTTGTTGTTTGTAAGTTTATACGTGGTTTGACAGAAAAGTAATGAGAATTTACTAACGTTTTTATTATCTCTTTCAATATAGTTTCTCTGAGCAGCTACACATCGATGAAGACGTTGTTTCTATATACTTTTGTTAACAATCTTTAACCCGTTTGGTCTTTACACTCTTTTGGATATTTTTTAAACTCTCGAAATGACGTCCTTTGAGGACATTTTGCAGGTTAGAAAAAAGAAAACGATCATGACGAAACACAGAAATCCCTTTAAAGTTAAAATATCTATTACGGAGATAATATCAGGCGTTGTAATGATGGAGCGTCCATTTGGCTGCAGCCTTTAAACCATTTGGTACTTTAGAAATCATCCAACAAATGTACACGTTTAACACCATACTATTTGAAGACATCCAAACCTGCTAGCAAAAGCAAAAACAACATCCCCAAGGAAACTATTTGTTAAATTCATTACTTTCCTATCACTCCATGTATGTTAATCTGTATTCTAGTACATATATGTATCACTAGGTATGAAATTTATTATTTACCTACTACTGCATACATATATGTACAAAGAATTGTTTCATTTTATAATCATTATTATTTATCCATTATGCATTTCATTAAACATGATAACATGCAGCATGCATGCATTCACTTGTTGTTGCTTGTTATGTTATGAAATGCAAACTTTTTCCTCTCATTTCATATATTATATACTATATGTGTAACATACATAGCACGTATTAAAATTCTTTTTTTTATATGATATAAAGCAAATTATTACGTATAATAGCGCAAAATTATTGCAACTCATTTACATATCTCTGACCGAATGCATCATGTCCTAAAATTACTTCTCGTTTACATAATTAATTAATCATTTTATTATTAGGTGGTTAATAACAATTAATGATTGTTGAGGTTTGTACATTATTAAGATTTAGATTTATTTTGTGGTAGAAATGATTCCCATTTTAACAGACAATCAAAATTTAAGCGTAAAGGTTCCACAAACAATTAATTTTTATTCAATAAAATTTAGGAAGGGTGCTGTAGACACAATTAATGGTTGTTGTTGAGGTTTGTAGGCTAAGATGAAGCATGAATAATGTAACTGTAATATTGTTTGTTTATTGTGCGGTTGAAACAACTCCTTTTTCAGTTTGTAAGGTTTCCACAAGTGAGCAATTTGCGAAGAAGACAATTGAAAGGCAATCCCAGGCGGTCCACTTTTAAAATGCTGATTTAAAGTTTGGTTACAGGTAGTTGATGCAGAGTTTTAAAGCTGCAGACTTGTAACGAGCGATGTTTACTAATTCTGTATAATAAAACCCTTTCCGTCATCATCAGGATTGAAGAAATTACATGAATAAGATAGATTTTTATAACAATTGCACTTAGAAATAGAGGTAATTGGATTACAGACTAAGAGGTTAATACAAAAAGGATTTAAGCAGGTATGGATTATACAATTCTTGCTGTGAAATGGACTTCGACAACATTCAAAATAATACTTGAAGTATCAAAAGCTTCTTAAAGGCATGTTGTTAACCATGATAATTTATCCCTAAATTCTTCATAGATTACTGTAGTTAACTATAATATAAAAATGGTAAAAGAACGTCTCATGAAATAAACAGTTTTCAAGTTGTAAAAATGCGTCAACAATACATAAAATTGTTGATAACATTTTTTGTTATTCTACTCTTAAATAGATGGATGTAAAGATGATCCATTTTCTTCTTTCAATTGGGATAATAAATGCCATAAGCCAAATTGTTTTCGATGATAATTTATCTCAAAATTCTTCATAGATTATTGTAGCTAATTGCCAAATAAAACTGATAGAAGAACATCTCGTAAAATAAAAAGTTTCCAAGTTGTAGGAAGTGAAAAAATAAATTGTCTCAACAATGCGTAAAGTTGTTGATAAAATGTTTGCCAATTTTACTCTTAAATAGATGGATATAAATTTGATGCTATAAAATAGACTTGAACCAGATTCAAAATATTCATTTTGCTTGATATAAATAAATACAGTTCTAAAAGCTTCTTAAACGAAAGTTGTTCCTGATGATGAATAGTTGAAGAGAGGATATATTTGCATGGGATGTAATAAAATAAAATTCTCGATTATTATTTGATAAATATATTATTTAATTAAAATTATGCAATTCGTTTTAAGATATGGTGAAGTCTAGTATGACAATACATACAACAGACAACAAACATTTTACAAATGAACGATGCTTATATATCTGCTCTACACATGTTGCTTGGAATTGAATACATTTTGTAAATACTACATTTTTACTATAATTTATAAGTTATAACTTACTTACAATTAATTATTTGTTTTAATTGGAAGACTCAGTTTTAGTATAGTGTAGTTATATTTTTACGCTAACGCTAAAGTGGCCGTATCAAACACACTATACCATTTCTTTTTTTTTTTATTATTTTGGTATGGTAATTTGTTAACACTCATCCATACTAATATGTAAAAGAAAAATCAAAATTATGAAATTATCATTACATATAATAAAAATATACTTAATGCATATTTTGTTTTTATTTTTTTTTGTTTTAAATGCTTCCCTTCTATACCCATTTTGGTTATGAATCCATTTTTAAAAAATTTTTTTCATGTTTTTTATTTTTGGTTAAAAAACGGCACCCTGAATTTCATTTTGATTCAGAAACGAATCGACCATATCAACATGTTTTCGTAAATATATTAATTTTTTTTTATTATTATAAATATGATACATTTAACCATTTAATATAATAAAGGCCGTTTCGTTTCCAATTACATAGAATTTTTTATTTATTTATTATTTCATCTACCTCTATCAAGAAATAACATCTGAAAATTAGGTAATTAGGTACTTTTTATCATATTTTGAATTTTTCATTTTCATTCCAGACAGTAATATAGTAACAATTCAATCAAACCAATTATTATTATTATTATTATTGGGTTGGCAACTAAGTAATTGCTAATTTCAGTGTTATAAATGCTTTTCACCATTTTTAGGTTATATTTTGCTATATGATTTCTGCAAAGGAAAGAACACAGTGCAAGATCCTAAAGAAAGGTAATGCCAAAATTATTTCCGTTCTGAAGATTTTTCTTTTACAGATGAGCAACGTTAAGGACGACCAGTTGAGCTTAATAAAGGATAAGATCAACAAAATGGAAAATGCTTAGTAGATTAAAGTTTTCGGGCAATTTCTTAGTTGCCAACCCCCCAATAATACAATCATTTTCTAATTGTTTTACTTTCAGTTTTAGTTTTATCAATCAATGTTCTCAATCAATACGCTGATAACAAAATGTTAGTAGTAGGTACATATTATAATATATAATATAATATAATCGTATTAGCTACGTATGTTACCGTACGTACGTTTCTTTTTTTATGCTTGTATTTGATATTGCATATATAATATATATTATATATAATATAAATAAATGTAAACATTATTACAAAGCCAAGCAAATTGATGCCATCAATATTTAAAACTAAAATGATAACATATTATTTTTTTACATATTTTTTTCCTTTTTATGATAATATTTAGTTAATATTTACAGCAGAAAATGTTTTTTATTTAACTAGTATTTGACTAATATTTATAAATAACCTGTATGGATTAGATGCACATTTCAACATTTACACGTATATACACGTACCATCATATACAATAAGTTTTGTATATACGTTTTTTAGTTTTAGTATAACGATTTTAATGAAAACATTCTCTCATTCTTCGTAGTGCTTTTGTCCGAGATGTTTCTTCATTAATTTCATTTCATTTAATTTTAATCATATCATATTTTAATGTGCATTTGTATATTGTCTTTGTTTAAAATCAATTTTCATTCTTGTAAAGTTGATTATAATTAACATTTTAAAATATAAACTAATGTATAATATTTTGTTTTTATGTATTACTTTTTTTACAATTTCTTCAAAATAGTCCATTATTGTCATAAATATTAAATCATGTTTATTTATTTATTTATTTATTTTTTTGACTGAATTTGTGTAGTAATTATGTAATATATCGTCAGTCGTGTTTTATGACTCTTCTGCATTTGCATTCAGAATTATTATGAAAGTAAACAATTTATAGCTTTCGTACACAAAAATTTCATCAATATTTACAAGTACACCCAAAAAGTATTATTATCATTATATAAATTATATAAAAAATTTAACTAGTATTCTTATATGACCTTTACAAATGATACATATATATTATTTAGCATATGTTTTTCTTTGAAAAGTATAATTAAGTGTATCGCATCGACTTGCAATATGTATTCATTTTTTGTATTGTTTTATATCCACTATGATTTCGGATGATATTCATTTTATTTATTTTTTTAATTATTTTTTAGTTTTTCTCATCATTTTTCAAATATGTATATATTTATAAATAATTAGTAATAAATCTAGTAATAAAAACTACTAATATGTGATCACAACACCACAAGTCGTGAACAGAGCAAAAGAATCGTAAGTAATAGAAGATTACCGGTTAGAGAAATCGCTGAGCCACATATATGAATCTCAATCTCCTAAACAGAAATTAAAAATATATTATAATATATATTTGTTATATATGTGTTGCTGTTGAAGTGATAAGTCTGTTCTTATTCATAATAAACATGTAGTGTGTATCTTAGGTTAGGATGACAGAGAGAAAAAAATGTTAGGTTAGGTTATTACAAAATAAGACGATATGATAGACATACATGTTCCAAGCTTCAAAGAAAATTATTAATACTTACTGGTAAATATTAATTATAAATTATTATTAATAATAAGAACAAATTTATCATTTTAACCGTATTATATACACTCTGTGAAATAAGCATCGGAAATTGTTCACTAAGAAAGCCTTTAAGATATTGTTAAAATACTATTTGTTGCCAATTTACGTTTGATTTGTTTTAAACGAAGATTTCAAATGTGTCTTATAATTATTACAAATCGATACCGACGTTAAATAGAGAATTTGTTTTAAATTTGACATAGCAAATGGAATTTCATCTGGAAAAACAACAAGAGAACATGAATTGAGAAGCGGCCCAGATGTGAGAGAAGAATTACTTCATTCTATTCCATTCGACTCGAGGATTTATCGGACAATTTTTGATACTTATTTGACAGAGTAGAGTGTATGTATTGCATAATAATATAATTACCTCTGGATGATAGTTGATACATTTTGGAGGCCGTTTCCTATATAAACTATCCTTCGGTTTATGCAAGCAGCCTCCATTCGTATCGTATACAAGTTCTTGAGGAGTAATACTCAATTGTTTGCTCCCACATGGACATAATGTGTCTACTACTAGCAGAATAAGATTACTGTGAGGCACCTTTTGGACACTAAATGGTCTGAAAAAGATAAACATTCGATTAGTTCTAGTGGGAGAAGCTCAATGCAACATTTATTTGGATAGAATTAAGCCAGTTTTTCATCTACATATCATTTTTTTGTTTTTAGATATGAGAATTTAATATAGTAGTTTGCAATTCGATGAGGAGAGGGCGTCAGCAGTGTTCTAACACTTGTTTTTCAATAAAATCTCAGCCGAAAACGTAATAAATTTGAAATTTCATGTAAGTATGATGATAGATAATAATAATAAACATTTTTAAAACGCGAACTCTTCTAAAAAGAAGTGCCGCAACATCACAGTGCTTAGAAAATATTTAAAAATACGCATGTTTGTTATAAATTCTATAAAAAGGGAAGACATAAATAATTTAATAATTAATTGGGAATAAAATAGAAATATTTACAAGGATTATAAAATTGTCATAAATGACTTATCTTGCATTTTGAATTAGATATTAACACGTTTATTAATATGCTGATACATTTTGTTGTCAAGGTTGTTACGTTTCCAATTACGTACATACATCAAACTTATTTATCAACGAAGATGATGCATTCATTATTTGTTAGGTAAGAGAATGAAAGGCAGGGCAGTGTGGAAAATCAAAATTCAGGTTTTCAATATGTCAACGTTTCGACCAAATAATCTAATATCAAAACATAGTTGCCAATAACCATAGTTAAAGAAAAATACTGTTGTACAAATTTGTTTTATCATCACACTGCCCTAAAGATATAGTCAGGCATTTAAAAATATTATAATTTCAAATTACGTAACAAACAATTCTAATTAGAAATAGTTATTTAGTTTTTATTTTTGTTTTTGGCTTAGATATTTGTAGAGTTAGAGGTAATTTGTAATTCCGCATTGAAACTAGATCCGATATTGTGTTCCCAATTCTGATAACTTGTATACACCTTGCGATTTACTTGCAGAGATAAAAATGTTGCAAAACAACTATTAGTACTGTGTGTTTACTAAGCTTAAAAAGATAAAAAATGTCCTACATTTCATATAACAAGACGTCCCTTTCAACAATACTTCAGCTTAGTATATGATTCGCCGGTCAACATTTATTCTAGAGGCGTTAAACATAATATTTAATCTGTTAGAAGTATTATGAACGAGATTAAAAGCTTATATATTTAAAACGAGATGCTTAATAACCATCTAATCCTCACTTTCGGTAATTATTTGCACATTTCTACTTATTGCAGCTTATTTATCACCACAAACAATTAAAATATAAAATTGAGATAGATGTTATTACCTCTCACATCCAGTAACGTGACAGTTTGTTAATTTCCCTTTCAATGGATTACTTTGACCACTAGTATTCAATCGATCCGGTTGCAAAATGTACAAATCAGTTTTTCGATCGCACGCACGCACGCCAAACTCGCTCATATCCACATCGTCCGCCACATCGAAATCGACCGTTGGCGGAATGAATTTCGGACTATTTGGAAAACTCGTCTGCGGTATTATTGAATCGGTGTCCATTTCCTCTGGATTAGTATAATCGTATTCCGGATAAGTAATATCTGCAATACAAAAATGATAATATTGTGCAAAATATATAATAATCAAATGTGCATACGTACCATCATCTTGCGCATACGAAATAGCCGTACCATATGCACTCTTAATTAAGTTAGACCATATGACAAATACATGTACAAACCAATTAAAAACTACTTTCATTGGATACCAAGGCTGAAATCAGATAACATTCATTTAATTTTCATTAAATTTGCAATAGAAAATAATGAAATCGGAGTTTGATAACCAATTAATTCGTTTCCATAAATTATAAAAAAACTATTATTAAAACTGATGAGTTGAAGTATAAAATCAATCACAAATTTTTCAATATCAATTTATATTTTATTAAGTTTGTTTCCGGTGTGAGTTATTTCCCATGCAATTTTGATTTATTTCAGCCATATTAGTAAATTAACCAAAATATGATATCAATCTGAATTGGTTTTGGCGTTGATTTAATGATAATCCATGGTCGAAACACGGCAAAAGCTCATTTTATTTTCTGAATCAAAGAATCAATTTCCTTCTTTTTAATTTAGTTATTAAAGTTGTTGATATTGTCGTTAGTTACTTGAAAGTTGAATCTTGTAGAATTAATAGGATTTATAGCCAAAATAAGACATGAAGGTTCGGATTTTGTATATTTATGTCCATCCTCATAGGAAAGATTAGGATATTTAGTGTAATGTACTCATTTACATGTTAACGTGACGATTTTGCCAGATTGTAGCTATAAATGGTGTTAATATTCGAAAAAATTATTACGCTTGATTAGTTCACAAATAGTAATAAATAGTAGTTAGGTTAGTAGTTGTAATTTATATATGTAGTTCTAACGATGACGTAAATATCGAAATATATAAACTAGAACTACTAACCTAACTACTACTTATTATTATTTGTGGTCTAATACAAGTGCGTTCTTTAAAAAAATTTAATATACATATTATGCATCTAATAAAAATGCAGAAGGATTTCAATTGCAGTTTTCCCATTGTGATCCATTGTGACCTTTTGTAACTATATTTTATTATTTAATATTATTGCACTTACCGATATTTTAGCGGCGTCAGCACCATATGAACTTTTGCTATTTGTACACGTGCCCTGATAATCGTACACTGGTATCTTCTTGTAAATTCTATCCTGTACCAGCGAATCCATAATTGTGCCATCAATTTGGCCGAAAAAGCGGCCAGTATGTTCCGGATTCTCCGATATAATTATAAAACCATTATTATCTAATATATAACAATCTAGTTCTTCGCTAGCACATGTCTTTTTACAAGTGGAACTACCCGTACACTAAAATAGCAAAGAAACAATTAGCGCATTGAATATTATCAGGCTAGTGCATAATTATTGCCGCTAAAAATTGGCGTTTTCTTTATTATTTTGTTCATAAAAATAATCTTTTCTCTTTCAGGAACAAAAATGTGCAAGGAAAATTCTCTTCATTATCATCCGGTTGGAAGTCAAAATCAAGTTGAAAGATAGTTTCAAAATGAACGACATAAGTCTTGAAAATGAAGAAGGAAGAAGTTGGCCATCGGATTTCAACAAACAATTGTAGATAAAAAGCCGCAATATTTATGCACCAACCCAATACTTAACGAAATTAACATTACAGTTGATGTAATATTTATAAACTGTGAATGCAATGTGGCGTGCTGATACTGCAATCCAACGACGGCGGCCGGAGCGCGATGGCCCTTATGCTCAACGAATACCGCATGCGTTGCTGTAACGAGTGGCTTGCCGGAGGTGCCTACGTCGAAGGGCACGGAAAAGACGAAGCTTTCCGGCTCGACGGCGTGCTGATCCACCGCTCGCTTATACCACGTCTCATCCATGGCCCGTACATTCGACTCACTAAAGTGTCTAAAGGAAGATATTATTGTATAATGGTAAGTTGAAATTTTGCAACATTGATTAGAATTTCTAATAGTCTCCTCATATCAAAAAGAAGGATTCCCAGAAACGCGTTTGCCTCAATTTAGACATTTAAAAATATGTAAATTTACTATCAGGTAAACTCCAATACCTGAAAATCAATTTTTTTCGCCTGCAACATTTCATTTCATTGTCGATCAACGAAATTAATTGCTAACGAGAGGAAATAATTAACGTGTCGCTGGTGTTTTGCATTCATATGAAATTAATTGGGAAAATTCTGAGAACCAAAACGCGTTTGTGCATATTGCACACATACATATTGGTTGTATTGATTGAAATACGGCCAGGTAAACTTAAATTCCAGAAAATCAGAATTTTGATCCTTCTGTTTGACACGCGAACAATACTGTATAGGTATATAATGTCATTAACGACACAATTAAATTAATTGCTAATAATAAGAGGAAATAATTAAATTGTCGCTGCTGTAAACTTAAATTCCAGAAAATTAAAAAGGTAGGTGATAGTAAATCTAATTTCAAAGAGTCAACATGCTATTTCATCGCCAAAAAAAAACAAATTAATTGATAATGAAAGGAAATAATTAACTTGTCTATTGTTGTTTTGAATTCATATGATTGTTCCTATTGATTGAAATATTTGTGTGTATGTATTTTTGAGCAACTTACGGCTGATTTTTATCAGCTGGTTCCATGTGATCAGTCCATCGTAGAAGGCCACTCCGCGTCGCGACAAATGACATAGTCAATCCAAACATTTGATATCCTTGGCTGCAAAAAATACAACAAATCAGTAAATCGTCGACACGTGGTATTAATACGAGAATTAATTCTGCATCCTGAAATATTATGTAAATATTTTATTAGCAAACGAACAGAAGAAGAGTCGATGACACGCTGAAAATGTTGAAAAAAAAACGGAAAAAATAAAGCAGCTAATAGTAAGATACGAATAATTAATTTCTACTTCTTTCTTGCTGGATTTGACTTTCAAATTGCTCTATTATACCTGTAGAAATAGCAAAATTGCAAAAAAATCACTTAATTATCCCAAAATTTCTCAACATTTCAACTCAACGTTTATCGCAAATAAATACTTTTATGCTACAATGCAGTGATTTTGAAATTTTTTAAATTTCTACAATATATAATATTGCAAATCTTAACAAATAATAAACACGAAAATTAAATCTGCATCCTGAAATATTATGTAAATATATTATTAGCAAACGAATAGAAGTAAAGTTGATCGCTGGTTGATGACACGCTGAAAATGTTGAAAAAAAAAGAGGAAAAAATAAAGCAGCTAAGAGTAACACAGGAATAATTGCCAGTTTTTAGCCATATACTCACTAAATCCATAGCACGCATAAATGATTAATTAGAAATACACACGAACTGGCAACTGGTATATTGTTTTTATGATAAAACTAAGCAATCGGACGATTAATTAATTAATTCCACTGGTTTTCCCATCAATTTATAACAAACTAAACTATGATGTTATAGTGCTAGTCATCGTACATTACATTACCTTTGTAATAAAACCAAAAGTGTTGCAATTGGGCTATTGTGCAAAAATTAAATTAATTGAATTAAATTATTGATTAATGAAAGAAAAGTGCATTATTATTAGTATTATTAGTATTATTGATATGATATTTACATATTCATGCATAGTATTTTGGATTAGAATTAAATTTATTAAATAATACTTACTGCTTGTCTTCGATATGTGTCGGATGTGAGCTATGTCTTTCTAATTCTTCAGTTACCATTGCATCTAATACCAAAGATTGCACCAAAGTTTTATCGCCTATCAAAGTAGTAAGCAACACACATATAATAAAGCGACAGACAATTTTCAATGTCGACGATCTTCTACTCACAGAAATATGCATCTTTATCTTGCTTTGTTGAGACATGATGATGTTCGCGTTGCGTTGGAGATCGTGGTCTTAATGACATCCATTTCCAGCCGGGACGTCGGCTGCGTGATAAAAAATGACGAACTCTATCTTCTGCATTCTTAAATCTTTGTTCTCCCGACGAGCCGCTCGTGTACTCACAATACACCCTGACAACAAAATCATATATTATATATAATATACAATATTTTCTTTCTGGCATCGTACAAGGGCGGACCCAAAACTATCCGGTATTGTGTTCTAGTGTAGAAGAGACATATTGTGTAGAAAGTGAGTGCATTGGTTCGTCTCTGACAATATTTTTTTGTGAAACAATTTTGAAATTTTCTTTCCTGTTGCTTAAATCGGCCGCGAATACTATTGCCATTCTGAAGACGGCTTATGGAGATGCCGGACTACGTAAAATCAGAGTCTATGAGTGGTTTTCACGTTTCAAAAATGAAGAAATGATAATTGAAGATTAACTTCGTTCAGAACGCCCCTCAACGTCAGAAACTAACGAAGACATCGAGAAAATCAATGCTTTCGGCCATGAAGACCATTACCGAACCATTGATGAACTTTTTGGTAAAACAACTTTTCGGATTTCGGCGAAAAAGTGGTGGCAGAGCAACGCGCGACTGAAATTTTGTTTCCTGTTAGGGAAATCGGCGGCGGAAACTAATGCCATGCTGAACACGGCTTATGGAGATGCTGGACTACGTAAAATCAGAGTCTATGAGTGATTTTCACGTTTCAAAAATGAAGAAAAAAATGAAAACGTCGAGAAAATTAATGCCACCGACCATGAAGACCATTGTTGAACTATTGATCAACTCTGTGAGATGTCTAGAATATCATAGAGTTCAATACAGAGAATTTTATCCCAAGATTTGAAGGGTAGCAATCCAAATTTGCTCCTCGCCTTCTCACAGATGCATAAAAAGAGGGTTGATTTCAGCATGACACCAACTGATTGCGCCCTCTACTCACCGGATCTGGCTTCCTGTGATTTTTTTTTGTTCCTTAGATTCAAAAGGGATACAAGAGGAAAGCGTTTTTCCACGGTAGAGGAGGTAAAACAAAAATCACCAAAGAGTCAAAAACCTTGTGGCTAAGAGCGAATACTTTAAAGGTGAACATGGTAAGGGTAGCATCCGAATTTGTTCCTTTTCACAGATGCGCAAAAGGAGCGTTGATTTCAGGCCATTTTTGACCAAAAACGGCATGACACCAAATGATCCTTCCTTCTACTCACCCGATCTGGCTCCTTGCGACTCAAACGGGATATGAAAGGAACGCGTAAAACACATCTCGATGAGTGAATTTTAACACTGTTTTGAAGAATTGAAGAGACTTTTGGAGAAACATGTCGTCAATGGGTAATAAAAAATTTGTATAAAAATATTGAGAAATAAACAAAATTCCGGTTTCTTTTCGGTCCCCCTACGTACTATTATATAATATGTCACACTTACCAGTCCGGATGGATCTTCCAGTTCTCCCCTTTAAAGTAATCTTCAACTACAGAAGAGAAAATAGTTGATTAGTTAATGTGGTTAATGCGGCTTACACAAAGAAGAAGATGTTAATTAAAGACGCACCATTTTTCTGGCTGTGCTTTATTTCCTGTTCTGCTATTAATTCATACATTCCATATCCTTCAGGCAAGGCAAGACCTAATGAAAACGGCGTTCCTTCTATCGGATTGTAAAAATATTTATGTCGGCGCGTTGTAACACGTCGCTGTAAATGAAGCAAAACGAATGATTTCATTTGCATTAAAATTTCAATTTAATCTGTATACCATATTATCGTAATGCACTTTAACGTTCAGCTCCGTTTCGCCCTCTTTTTGGTCAATCATATCGTGTCTTAGCTGTAATCAATGACGAAATTAGAAATGCGTTCGTTTGTTTATTTTAATTGTGCGTTTGAATTCATTATAAACTTACATCTAAGAGAGCTGAATGGTTTTCTCTAGGCCCATTTTCATTTTCAATTAATTCCACTTCAGTTAAATCAACAGAACAATATGCCGGCTCGAGAGTGTCCTCATATTGCTCATTATTATGCTACAATAAACAAAATTTAATAATGAATGTTGTTGTTAAGTAAGCTAAACAACGTTTCAACAACGTACCAGCGGCCGCAAATCGGGATGGAACAAAATGTGCCCGTTATTGTTAACAATAAACGAGTAACCATTAACGCCCAACTGCAAATTATATCTATGATTAATATTTTTTTGCCAAACGGATATTGAAATCGCAGATACCTTATAAGGTGGCACGAGCTTTTTAATTTCATCAACGGAAACATCGGTGCCAACGACGCCAAGGACATTAGCGACGCGTACCTAAACATTAACACACACACACATAGACAGACAGCGTTAAACGCATTCGAAAAAAACATAAAAAATAAACCACAAGCGAATGTTGTGATTAATTGATTAGTACGCACCGAGTGATTTCGTCGATCAAAAACGGGAGTTGTAACAGACGTCATTAATTGCCCGCGTCTGTCCTCGTAAAAGCTATCCGCCTATAAACAAATACATGCATTATATTTGGGTGATTCCATAAGTTTGTGCCCGATTTGCGCGTTGCCAGAAACAGTAACAGAGCGAGGGTGACGAACTCGGGAGGAGTAGCCTTAAATGAAGTTGTGTGCAGGGTTAGTATTCAAAATGGAAAATGATAGGTTGATAATGTCATATTATGCGAAGTCAAAAACGGAATAAGAGTTGGTACTGCTACAAAAAATATTGCAAACGTTTTATTTGGATCAAATTCGCTCTGAGTTCAGTTTGTTCCGTTCTGTCAGAATCTGCGAAACCCATATATCGAGTTGCAAAGTATAGCTAGGTTTTTTTTAATGGCGAAATGCTGCCGATTCGTCAACATTTAAGTTCTCAGCAATCTCTAAAGTCGAAATTCTTGGATTACTATTCACCAAATCAAAGATACAGTCATTATTAATGCCGAAAGGTCGCGCAGAACGAGTTTGATGGTTTAAACTGAAATTTTTTAACTCTTCTTGGAGATCCAAATAAACGTTTTTATTATTTTTTTTGTAGCAGTACCAACACTCACTCCTTTTTTAAATTTGTATTATATGACATGTCGCATATGCAACGTATCATGCACACAACTTAATTTAAGTTAACTTTTTTTTAAACTTATGTTGATTCACTGGACCTATAGTTCACTGTCAGTAAATAATATGATCATAAAATTGATAATAACACAGTCAAATACGAATGTTTCTAGCAACGCGCAAATCGGACACGAACGTATGGAATCACCTAATAATAATATTATAAAATATGTCATTGCAACTACTGAGCGGCAACTTGTCAATATAATATATAACTTTTTTGCAATATTTTCACTAATATATTAATAACACAAATAACTTACCGGTCCGCCGAGATACGCTGGCGACCATTGAATCGGATGATCGTTCTGATACATGACCATCGGCCGCGCCATCACCTCAATATACTTAAGCACCATCTCTTTCGCCTCGGAGGCGGCGGTGACGCGCGTATAGTACCCTTTATTCTCGCACGCCATCCAGTTCATCTCCTCGGCGCTGCCCGAATCGCCGCCGATGAGATAGGTGAAAACGCGCACGGGACGATGCGGCCAATTGTACATTTTGAATATGTCCTTATAGTTGCCGGGCGGGCCGTCGGTAATCAGCATGATCGCTTGATTGCATTGGCAGCCATTGCCCGTGCGATTATACTAGATGTGTGCACAAGTAAATCAAGATTATTTTCTAGCGAGCGCTAATAATTAGGTGTGTAATAAGTACCTTATGCAGAATTTCAAAGCCGGCGATTAAAGCGGAAGTGAAGTTAGCAATATTTTCAGGCTTTAATGTCCGTAGCGACTCTCTAAGCAGGCGTTTGTTCTCATTATTCGCCTAATAATTCAATTCAATTGTTAATTACATTGCACGCTACTGTATTTTTTCAATTCTAAGGCGCACATATGTAATGAGTACGTGAGGAAGTGTACAATACTTCTTCTAATCAAGTATAGACACATTACATCACAAAATGCACAAATTTCGGACATTTTTATTTAAAAAACGCACAAAAACACGCGGAAAATCTAAACATTTGTCGAAAAAATGTCAAATTCGCACATTTTTTGTAAAAATTCTTTATTTTTAATGTAAATTTGAGATTTTTATCATAAATATTTTTAATATTTTTCCAAAATGTTATTGGAACATCTTTAATTGTGAGAATTAATATAAAAACATGCAAAAATCACGCGGAAATCTAAAAAATTGTTGAAAAAATGTCAGATTTGCACATTTTTTGTAAAAATTCTTCATTTTTAATGTAAATTTGGGATTTTTATGAAAAATATTCTTAATGTTTTTCTAAAATGTTATTGAAACATCGAGTTTACATAAAAACATGCAAAGATCGATTGAAATTTATTGGGTAAATGCAAATTTTCTTAATATTTTCTAAAATTTTGCTAGAAAAACCACAAATTTCCGACATTTTAATAAAAAACTTGTAAAAATTGGCAGAAAAATGTAAAAATTTGTTGTTGGATAAATAGGCCAACGATTGGCCACCGTTGCATTAGATTAATACGTATTCATCACCTGAACGAGAAGTTCCTTGAAGCAGGGCACCGTCTCATCCGTAGCGTCGGAGAACTTGAACACATTAACGAAATCGTTGTCGGTGAGGGTGTCCAGGATGGCCTCGACGGTCGCATGTGCGATCGAAGCGATTTTCCCTCCCATCGAACCGGAATTATCAATGAGGATGACAATGTCCTTTGGCGATGTGGAGGCGGAGACGTACCACGACGACGAACGAAAATCGTACACGTTGCGAGGTATCTGAGCGCGCTGCCACATTGAGGACATATCTTCGGGGGGCCAAGCGATTGCTGAAACATGTTGTATTCTATAATTTTCTAATCGGATTACGTGGTCGATGTAATTAATACCTGGGTAGCGGCGCAAAAATCCGCTCGAACTACCGAAATACTGCCAGGATAAAGTCGGATCGCCCTCGTAATTATTGACAAACAGTGGATCGAGATGTTCAGACCATTGAATTGCATTTAATACTTCCAAGTCTATAATCAGTCGCGATTAGTGAATGATAATATAACTTGATTCAATTCAGTGGCGTATCTAAAGGGGGCCGTATTTCAGTAATAAATCATATTTTAAATGTTCACAAAAAATATACTCAGGGCCTAATTTGACTGGGGGGTGGCTCAAATATTTAATATAATACCATAGATTGTAAAGGAAATGAATATTGATACATGGGTGTCCTGTTAAGTTTCCGATTTTCTCAACTTTTTAGAGTTTTTTGCTATTTTTTAAAAAAACTGTTGCGTTTTTTAATAACTTTTTCGTATTATTTCCTATTATTTTTGATGCTTTTACTACATTCTGTCGGTAAAGGCGCTAAAAATCATCAAAAACTTAAAAAAGCACTAAAAAAATCAGTCTTAAGAGAGTTTTAAGACTGCCAGCCAAATGTGACTCAAATATCTAATATAATACCATAAATGGTAAAGGAATTAAATATTTTTCGTGTTTTTTGCTACATTTCAAGGTTCTTTGTCGTTTTTTTACAACTTTTTGTCGTTTTTGAGTATTATTTGCTATTTTTTACAACATTTTACCGGTAAAGGTCACTAAAAAATTATCAAAAAAAAAAAAATAGGAAAACAGCTCTAAAAAGTCAGAAAGTTATCTTGTATTTTTACATCAGTCTTTGGGGGGACAGTGAAATATATTTTTTTTAGAATACCGGCCCATTTTATGCAGTAGTTACGCCACTGACTTGTATCTCTTGCATCACACCTTTTTCGTCTACGTGAGGCGGTAATAATACTGTGCTCAGTGAGATATTAACAGGTAAATGTTCGAAATGTGGATTTGGATGCAATGTCATCTCTCTGGTGCCATCGGCGGCGCGACCGTCCGGCCCAAATACATTCAATTTTTTGGCATTGTAAAAGCGGAACGGTTGCCCATTATCGGTTTGTGGACCAGCCGCAGCCTGTTCGGCGGAATCCATAATTCGCTAAATAAAATGAATAATTAAATTGTGCATTGTAGGAGAAGACGTAGAGATGAGCGATTCGAAGCACGCTTACCATCACCGCACTCATTTTAAAATCCATCATATTTTTCACTTCCGCTGCCATTTCTCTTATTAGAATCAGTCCATCTTTTCTTACAACATCTATGTCTACCTCATGGTATTTCTAGAAAAAGCGTTTCGTCTCGTTGAAGCTCAATTAGAACTAAGATTAATTTTTAATGTATTACCCTTTGCAGCTCATTCATTCTCGTTAACTGTCTACCATACTCCCACAAATCTACTCCAAATTTTAAAGCCCAATTCTTAACTCTGAAAAAGTATGAGGCGCATGTAATTTTACGCAAATGGAAAAATCACGTGGTCTACCTACAATGTTTTTCATTTTATAGTATAGTACAATAGTTTGTATAATATACGTGTCATTTTAGTTTACAATAAATCATTTTTTTAGATAAATGATTATTAAGAAAAACATTGTAGATTAAAATATTTCTCCGAGTAAAAGGCAAAAATAGTCCTTTTGGATTTAGAGTAGGGGTAGATCAATACGCCCTACCTCTCTCCTGCTATATTGTACATTTACCCTTTCGTCTTACTACCACCTTACGCCCTAGCCCCATCCCGCAGTGCGTTCTTCAAAAATAACATATTCTTCATAGTATTTTTCAACGTTCGAATCATACTAACAACTATCAATCAATTTGCTGCTTATTATGCAAGAAACTTTTTAATTACGGCGCTTTTTAGTTTTGTGCCAATGCGAATATTTCATATTATACAAAACTAAAACGAAAATAACAAGAAGATGAAAACGTATATAGATAATTTAATGCACCACCGTCGTTTTTTGCTTTTTTCAAACTTCGTATTTATTATAATTTTTATGTAATGTCTGAACATGCGCTTCAAGTGCTTAAACCATTTCATTACCATACATCACATTGATTTAGATATATTAAATGTTTATAATTAACTATAGAAAGTTTTAGCATAGCACAACGAACTTTCCATCAAGTGTCATTAATATCGCAATGTGATGTTGATTGAATTGACAATGTACATATTATAGAAATAGGAAAAATGTTCTGACATATTAAGATGGTCACGTGTGCGTGTTCGTAAGCGTTTCAAGTAAAGTTTCTTTAAACTTAAATTTAAAGTTGAATCAATTTGCTATTTACTGCTATACTACTTGATGCTATACATATATATATATATAAATGATATAAGATGTAATGTTAAAATATATCTTAAAGGGTTGTCTGTCTCTTAAAGATTTGCTGTTGGATAATATGTATAATATTGAAACTTACTCGTTATGAGGAATATCCTCATCTTGTTCAGGACAAACTGTTGGTAGATAGACCAACAGAAAGACAAACAAGAAGAGTCCAACGTGCTTTTCATTGGAACTGTTAGCACAAGGCATGATCACCCCACCTAACGCTGCACCACAGCTCGGTCAATCTCTAAAAGCCACTTCCGGCCATTGCAACATCGAAACTGATTAACACCGGCAACATTATCATCCATCATCACTCACAACCGCTAACATCGTTCGGTAATAAGACGGAATAACTAACCTAATCGATAGAAAAATCACATGACAAGCCGAATTGAGAATCACCGGTTGTGTTTCTCGAGTAAGGGAACCGGTCGCGTTATACACACCCCGAGTCGGCCAAATCTATTCGGGAGAGGAGCAGGAGTGTGCGGCGCCGACGCACACCGAAACGAACCACCAACTTTTCCAAACGCCACAGCGACGCACCGCTTTTCCATCCCCCTTATGCGCGCCCGGCAAAAGAGTCATTTTCACAGGACGACCGACACCGTGCGCATCCCCCTTTTCACCACCACCACCACCACCAGCACCATCTATGCCGCGCGCCAAATTACGAATCGGCAAACTTTTCCTCCGCAATTGCATTTCGCCTTTGCACATTGCACAATCGTTAATACTTCCTACTACTCTATACTACGTGTGGAAAATCAATGTTGATGATGGTGACTTTTCAATATATAATATTGTACAATCTATGCTTATTAACTTATTAGCAACAAGTTGTATTTTTTGCATTCGAACAACATCATTATCATCATTCGATTTAAGCGTAAACGTTATGATTCTATTCTATAGTAGAATTTACGGTTAAAAATGTGGGCAATGGCATTACGCGTAATATCGATCTTTGAATTCCTGAGTAGCCGTAGCGCCGTGTTGTAGCCGTACTACTACGCTCCGTATACTACTATATGGGATAGTATACTATATTTCTTCCTTCATTCCTACTCCAACCAACCCAACCAACATCCTATACATACATACATACATACATATATATGTAATACCCTTCTGATATATAAATATAAATTTTACATTCGTTTACTTGACATCGCAGATTTATAAATACATAGTTGATTGTCCGTGTGATGGATGATTAACCACCACCACCACCACCGTCGTTGTCGTCGTCGTCGTCGTCTAAATTCCGAATTGAGTGTGTGTTTTTATTTTATTAAATATGGGGAAAAAATTGAATGTGCGCTTCTAGCGATTATTGATTTGTTGGTTGTTATGTCAGTAAAGAAAATGATGATCACAGTCATTGCTGCGCATATTTAACAGCTCATTCAAATTAAACATTGCTTGTGTGCAGCAGCGGCTCTCTGCTATTTTATCCAACCATAAACACTATTTTTATATAATTGCTTGCTGGTAATTGCTAAATAAGTGGCGCTGCCGCCTTTTTTTCTTCCTCTTCTTCTTCGTCTTCTTCTTCTTCTTCTTCTTCGTTTTTTATTATTCTTCCTCATCGTCGTCGCTTTCATCTTAATCGACTCTAAAATTAAATTAAAACTTATCGATTTTCAAATTTGCACTTATTTACGCCCTAGAAATCAACAATTGTCTTAAATCATCAATTACATTCAATTATTATGTTTTAATATTTTAATAAATAATAAAGTGTTAAACATATTGATTTTTCAATATATAATAAAATATTTTAATTCCTATGGAATTAACGCAAAAAACTAATTTAATAATTTAATAGTTTTATTTACATAGTAATTATTTCAAATCATCGATTATTATATTTAGTTTAAATTAATGATTATTAAAGTTTATTAAATATGAAATAATGAATATAATTATTGCTAATTGGAAGTGACAAATAAAATAATTGATCAAGATACTATTATTACGTAAATTTTCATGCGGTACCCCAAAAAATATGTATAATGTAAATCAGATAATTATTTACGCTCTAAAATCAATTACATTCAATTATTATATTATCATTTTTTAATAAATATTGATTTTTCAATATATAATAAAATAAATACTTAACAATCATTTATTCAAATAATAGTGTTATGCTATGGAATTAAAGCAAAAAACTAATTTAATAACTTTATTTACATAGTAATTGTTTCAAATCATCGATTATTATATTTAGTTTAAATGAATGATTATTAAAGTTTATTAAATATGAAAATGAATATAATTATTGCTAATTGAAAGTGACAAATAATTCAATTGAGCAAGATATTATTATTACGTAAATTTTCATGCGGTACCCCAAAAAATATGTATGTATAATGTAAATAAGATTATTATTTACGCCCTAGAAATCAACAAATGTCTTAAATCATCAATTACACTCAATTATTATATTATAATTTTCTAATAAATATTGATTTTTCAATATATAGTAAAATACTTAACAATCATTCATTCAAATAACAGTTTTATGCTATGGAATTAAAGCAAAAAACTAATTTAATAATTTAATAACTTTATTTACATAGTAATTGTTTCAATTTTTTTGTTAAAATTAATGATTATCAAAGTGTATTAAATAAAAAAAATGAATATAATTACATAAAATTGCCACATTGGATTATTTATTGTACAACAAACTCATTATTTACAACAACTAATCAAAATAACATTTTTACTTTCATATTAAACTGCAATTCTGTAAAAAAATACTGATTCTTAAATAAATAATTAATCAAATATTTAAATTTTAAACAAACATTATGTTAAACATTCCGATTTTTTAAATAAAAAAAAACTTTACAATAATTCATTCAAATAATAGTTTTATTTTAATAATTTAATAACTGTATTTACATAGTAATTATTTCAAATCATCAATTATCGTATTCAGTTTAAATTAATGATTATTAAAGTTTATTAAATATGAAAATGAATATAATTATTACTAATTGAAAGTGACAAATAATTCAATTGAGCAAGATACTATTATTACGTAAATTTTTATGCGGTACCCCAAAAAATATGTATAATGTAAATCAGATAATTATCTACGCTCTAAAATCAATTACATTAAATTATTATATTATAATTTTTTAATAAATATTGATTTTTCAATATATAATAAAATACTTAACAATCATTCATTCAAATAATAGTTTTATTTTAATAATTTAATAACTTTATTTACATAGTAGTTGTTTCAAATCATCGATTATTATATTTAATTTAAATTAATGATTATTAAAGTTTATTAAATATGAAAATGAATATAATTATTACTAATTGAGAGTGACAAATAATTCAATTGAGCAAGATACTATTATTACGTAAATTTTCATGCGGTACCCCAAAAAATATGTATGTATAATGTAAATAAGATTATTATTTACGCCCTAGAAATCAACAAATGTCTTAAATCATCAATTACATTCAATTATTATATTATAATTTTCTAATAAATATTGATTTTTTAATATATAGTAAAATACTTAACAATCATTCATTCAAATAACAGTTTTATGCTATGGAATTAAAGCAAAAAACTAATTTAATAACTTTATTTACATAGTAATTGTTTGAAATCATCAATTATCGCATTCAGTTTAAATTAATGATTATTAAAGTTTATTAAATATGAAAATGAATATAATTATTGCTAATTGAAAGTGACAAATAATTCAATTGATTCAATTGAGCAAGATATTATTATTACGTAAATTTTCATGCGGTACCCCAAAAAATAATGTAAATAAGATAATTATTTACGCCCTAGAAATCAACAATTACATTCAATTATTTTTATTATTATTACATATTTAAGAATCCGAATTTCAAAGTTTAATAATAAAGTAAAAATGTTCATTTGATAATTGGCTGTAAATAACAAATTGATTGTGGGAATGTTAAAATAATTTGTGAAAATATTGACGCGATTGAATGGCAATGAATGTAGGAGTTTATTGCTGCATTATTATGTTTTAATTAGAGGAAATTTGGCGAGAGCGGCGAGCGAATTGAAGAGGCGATAATGAGGTAATTTTTAAGGCAAATAAGCACCACTCGAACGCTCCGTCGAATTGATCGAATCGTTGTATTATTGAAGAGGAGGCATTCATTGTGTGCGAGCGCAAATTTATTAATTTCTATTTCCTCGCCCGCGCCGAAAACATCATTAAAACAATCGCGCGCTGTTTGTTATACAATTGCTTGTATAATTACAGCGAGCGAATAAAAATTTCTGCGCGCTTGAAAGTTCATACACATATAGATTATACATACGTGTACGTAGACGAAATCGTTGCACAAAATGAACAAAACAACATCATTTTCCCACCGAGATTTTATAATACATTTTTTTTGATTAATTAAGTAGAAACTTGCGCGCGGTGCGTTTCTAAATGTAAACAATCTTCACCTTGAAAGCGCGCCTTTGAATGCTCATTAATTAACATTTTAAGCGATCGATTGGATTTGTACGAAATACTTTCTGTTTTTTTTTATTTTTTTCGTTCGCTTACAACGCCCACAAGATGCTCGATTTAGATTCAGCAGCATCATTTTTACTTTCATCGTCAATTTCTAAATTAATGAAACCCAAGAAACCTGCTAGAAACTGGTTGTTTATCTATTGTAAATTAATCCGATTCTGAGCCAGTCGGCAAAATTTTATATATATGAAAGTGAGATTTTTTCATCTCAGATGATAATGATAAAATTTCTACGATTTTTACTATTTGTTTGTGAAAGTTATTTATAGCATTTCCATTGACGGATATCTCACCTGCATTAACATACATCATACGAAATGGCAGAAAGTTTTATTGAAAAAATCAATATATAATAGTATACGTACACCCGCTACCACAAGAATCCGATCACCTGCAAGCGAATAAACAACGCCAACTACGACTATCTAGTAATTAATTAGTAGTATGCCTTATTTCAATAATACAACGCCAACTACGACTCTCTAAGTACACATTTCCGCGTATTCCATAAGGCGGTAAGTTTAAAAAAGCGATCGAATTCTTCTGGTAACGGGTGTATAATATGTACTTACTAACATTGCATATACCAGTATGCAGTGGCGGTTTAAGGAGGTGGCAAGCAAGGCAATCACCCAGGTTTTAGCCAATTTTTACACAATCGGTAGCAAAAATAGTGGCCAGAAAAAGAAAATGAAAAGAAAATTCAGTAAAAAACACCCTCTGGTTTATCTGGCTAAGTATTTATGAAAGATTATAAATTTGCTAACAATTTGTGAATCCAGAATAGTCGAATAGTGTTCCACAATTGCAGTTTTTTTTGTAAATGTTCCTTGTTTATTTAGTTTTTATAAATCACTTAAGATATAAGGAATGTAAAGGTGCTGAGATCAAGGGAAACATGTTAATAGATGTATCTAGAAGAAAAACAATTAGGAATCGACGTGGTTCAGAACCCAGAGAGGTGCCACGTGAGAAAAATCTCTCTTTAGCTATAAACGCTTCTTCCAGATATAATTTAGAAGAAAGAGAATGAGGAACTACCTGGTTTTGACACTTAGAGAGGTTGAAACTAAGAAAAATAGTGAAAAATCCAAGTGGGAGTGGGAAATTACGTAATTCTGACGTCTATAGAGGTTCCAAGTAAGGAAAATAGTAGAAGACGGGGAATTCTACATTTCCTGGCAATAAAAGCTTCTCCCAGCCATAATTGCGAAAAGAGTCGATGAGGAATGAAGTGATTCTGAGATCTAGGGAGGTTTCAAGTAAGAAAAATAGTAGAAAATCCAAGCTCTACACACCTCGGCAATAAAAGCTTCTCCCAGACATCATTCAGAAGGAAAAGAATGAGGAACTATCTGGTTTTGACATCTAGAGAGCTTTCCATTAAGAAAAATAGTACAAAATCCATAGACTTTCAAGGAATTGGGTTTCTAGCAAGAGGATTCTGAAGAAATGTTAGCAAAAAGACCAGGAATGAGTTGGAAAACAACTGGTTTTCTATGTTGTTTTCATATTCATTCGCTTCTAAAATATACTGAAAAGATTTTAGAAAGAAAATGAGGAATTAATTGAGAAATAAGTGTCAACTGTTTGTTAGCGCAAAATTTCGACTCCCAATGAGTAGAAAAAGAGGATTATGAACTTTCAGATTAAATTCAGTGCAGCCTCGAACCTCGCAATGGCTTGGGACACCGCTGCAACCACTTCAAATTACAATCAACAATATTTATTAAAACCAACGAACAAAACGAATTTATTCTGCAATTAAACCCACCGTTTTAATAAAACGTTGATAAACAAATTGGAAATGAATCATATTTTTATCGCATATTCGGCGCAAAATCAAATACCATTTGAGTGCACATTAAAACTGTAGTTGAATAATTAAAAAAATCGAAGGGGGTACGTGCTAGTCATTTTATAGTATTATATATGCGATAATTCATTCAAACATGTTGAAACGTTGAAAATCGATATCAAATTAGTGAAATTAGTTCAGCAACTTAATGAATTCATATAATTATTGACCGGAAATACTTACTTAAAAAAATAAGAATCAAACTACAACTAAATTCTAATAAATTGTCTAATAAAAATATTTGAAATTTCGCATTATATCAAAATTTAAATAAACTTTCTGACTAAACAGCTCTTTTAATTAATATTTGCCTTATTTTTATAAGCTTTACATGATGCTTAGTTAATTGAAAAGTTAAATGCCAGAAAAATTGTTGAAAAAGCTAACAGAAAATCACATATTTTATATGTATCTACTAATTTTTAAGTCTTATTATCCTAGAAGTTATGATAGCATACTTGTTATGTTTATTCGAATCCAA
>JARJDW010013298.1:0-19093 GCA_030264715.1 Adinopsis sp. GC000173
ACACACTACAAAGGATGTCGTCATGTTATTTAATTTGACGCTGTTCCTATTAAAAAATGATGTTCTTGTTGATTTAACTGTTTTTTTAATAATGAATTTTAATAGTAAGTATTGTATCCGGAAAACTTTCATGAAATGTCTGAATCATTAAACTCTATCTATTAATGATGAGCAGAACATGGTCCCTCACCAACATCAAAATTTATGGAAATCTTTGACTTACATTTGGAAATATTTTCCATATGTCCTGTTACTTTTTTAATTTGGAACGTTACAAAGATTTTTAATGTTTTATGTTTTCATGAAAACTACACAAATTCTTATTGATCTTCAAAATTTATTGAAATGACTTTATATTTTCGAAAGGATATTCGCAAAATTGGGCATATGCTGTTATGGGAAATAGTAGAGTATAATAAATAATTTTCAGCTAATAAATTAAAAGTACTACTTTGAAAATTTAAGAGAATAACAGTGCAAATTTAGATTATAATAAGAAACAACTTACTGGATGATAAATTATCGATTTTCCGTAAATAACCATTTTATAAGCGACTTTGTAATATTTTGGCATTGTATCAAAGAGCAAAGGATACTGTCGTCCAAATTTCGCAATCCATAAATTATATAGATATTGCAGGATTCGATATTGTAAATATATAGAAATTAGTGAACATTTCAAATAATTCTAAAACAAATAAGTATTTATAATTTAACGTAACTATATATTTGTTATGAAAATTGTGATTTAACTTCAGAATACTATGCGCCACCACTTTGAGAAAGGAGAATCAATTTACAGTTGCAAGTTTTACTATTTGTTTCTTCATATTAATCTTTTTCACCTCCAGAAGGATCATTGAGATCTCAACAAGGCAGTGTTACATTTAACCGCTCTCTCAAAGTGTTAGAATAAAATTATAGATGAAAAATAAACGAAATAAAGAAATATTATTATAAGCCAAGGGTGCTTTCCATTGCACGCATCGCAAAGCCTAATTTACCACAAGGCAGTCAGGGCTTCTGCTTGGAGTCTGCGATAAATTGGAGCCTGTTACAGTAACTAAAAACACTTTTGGTGCTAAAACAGGCCTTAAGCTTTCAATAATATGACTAAAGACTTAAATTTCCTTAAACGGCACAAAAAAAGAGCAAAAAATCACTCTAAACTTAAAACCATTTTGATGCAAATATGTACGGAAATGTGACAATAGTATTGCATCTTTTATATTGGGCTACTTTCTAACAGTTTACTACAAAATTTCTAGAAGAGCCCTTAACTCTTAGTTTGCTTAGGGCCCGCAAGTTTCTAAATTGGGTTATGCTTGCAACGATGCGCTTTTTTATCTAGTCACACTTGCAGACCCTCTCCTGCAGACTACATGCCAAATGGAAGGTTTTTTGGGATGAGATTGATGTATGTGATGCGATGCAATGGATAACACCCTACACTTTTTACCTTTAAAGCATACAATTTAGTTGAATACAAAATACTACGATTAAAATAATGCTTAGTCATCAGATAAACATGTCCAGCGATGAGCATCAATATCACTCTCCCAACCAGTGACATAACCACCGTAATCATTCGATCGATGAGATTGGTGGGTACTGGAAACAGGAAGCTGGTTTGCGTGAAAACCGACGCCGAATAGTAGATGCTACAAATGTATGCATTGCTGCAAACATAGTCTGAAAATCGAATATGTTCAATAATTTTTTTCATATTGCCTAATTTCTGATAGAATTAACGATTATCGTATAACACCCATGAAGATTCGGCGCAATCACCGCGAGGACACGCGGCGTAGTAAAGCACGCAGGCGGTTGAGTGAACGAAAAACACCAGCACAGCGGCCAGATATAAACAATTTACCAACAGCAAATTCGGATTCAGCTTTTGATAATATTTCTTCACGTACAAGTAGATGTTGACTAACTTTAGTAGACGATTCATGCGTAGAATATCAGCGATATAGCTATTGTATTCGGATGATGTAAATTCGACAATCAACTCCAATGGCAAGATACAAAGTATGTTCAATGCAAATTGTTTCCGCAAATATCTAAAAATGTAATCAAAGTTGTTAGTGCACGCATGCAATATATAGATAATTGATATAATTCAGGGCTGTTCAAACTATGTTGTTTTCTGCAGTGTTTCTCAACTTTTTATTATTCGAGGAATTTGTTTGCAGATCATTAGTAATTCTAGGTATAATTAATATTTATATAAATAAGAAATGTGTAAACTATATTGGTATACGATATAATAAAACAAATGCACGAGAGAAGCAAAATAAAGATGACCAGCAAAATTGAGAAACACTGATTTACTGTATATTTAACACACAATTTGATGGCTTTCTTGCGCGACAATAACATTCCAAAATCCGAGTGGCGTTGCTTGAAAAAATTGGTGACCATCTCGCCTAAATAGATAATATCAAACAGATACAGAACGAGACTAAATGTTAAACTCCATCCCTCAGGACGAAATGCCATCATTAAGAAGATCCAGCACACTGATATGTACGAACAGACTAAGAAGAACATCTCACCATATTCGGATACTATAAACATTCCCAATTTGCGACTGAAAATATTATAGTAATCATAATGATGTGAGTAAAAATATTGTTGAAGAATTATATAACCATTTGTTGGATCTGACTTTGATCCTTTGGAGTTTCAACATACGCTGCTTTTGAGATTTCAAGTCGATTGATTGAGCTGCTTTCACATACGACTAAAATATTGTAAAAATTAAATATTGTACAAATGCAACAGATACAAAATACTCTTACCAAACAATTCAATAAAATATGCTTTTCAAGACGTTTTGTTACAAATTTGATATCGCTCAGCAATTGATACATGGTCTTAGTTTTAATAACCAGCAAGTCAAGGGCGTTTTTAGTTTCAATGCGCACCAAACTCCTTGTGTACTCGACATTGTCAATATTACCAAACATACTTCCCATTGGTAATATATCAATTTCCTCGCCTAATGCATTAAGCACAATCGCTTCTCCACTGCGAATTATGTATACCTAAAATAGATAAAATGATTACAAACTTTAAATGTATTAATTTATTATTGCTATTATTAAACAAAATAAGTTATTTATATATTATCAATTTCACCAGATATTTAAGTGATTTCATAATGCCGGTAATTCGTTTATTAAAGGATGTATTTTTCGAGGTGTTTTATTCAACTACTTGATGCTGTTGTGTAAAAGAATTTGAGAATGACCATAAGAAAGGTAAAACACTTGCAGTTAGAACCAAATCCAACGAATTGAATTATTGAATTGATAACCCTTTTCACTTGGAATTATTTTGTAAGACTTAATATTTTAAAGTCAAAATTTGAAACTCGCTAATATAGCCACAGTCGAGTGCAAAGGGTTAAGACTCATCTTCCGTAAAAGTTTCTTATAAAATGAGTAGGCACAACTGGTTTAATACCCTATGCCCACTAGATATAATAGATATAATGATGAATTAATTTCTTTTAGGATCAACTACTCGAAAAGCTACTTCATAAAAGCTGTCCTCGAACTAATTATTAAAGAGCAGCTATCACCAAACCAAATATCAAATACATCATGTTTCTTATTAATTCCTTCTTACTTAAACAACAATAACTTTTACTTAATTAGATAATGCATTACCTTATCACAGATGTAATTAACATTAAGAATGACATCCCTACTAGCGAAAAACACCTCGTCCAAATGCTCAAATAGCGCCTTCGCAACTTGCACGTTCATATCGTCAAACACCGGCACCTGCTGAAAGAGCGGCCCGTAGAAACGTGCGGCCCAATCGTCCTTCAACGCAGCGTGACACTCCTTTATATTCTGCATGACGTTAAAGCCTTGCGTTCGCCGCCACACATGCTCAAAGTAGGATGTAATCGCTCTCCGAATTGATTTCGGCGCACCATCGCGCTTCATCTCGATTTGCAATTCCTGTACGTGCATTTGATTGCTGATCAAGCGTGAATTGATTTTGAAATGTCTGGTGCAAATCAATGCTATAAAGTTGATGGAAAGAAAATAGCCTAGAAAATCATTTTCAAATTGTGCCTTCTTAATCATTAACTGTTGTAACCTGTAATGCTACAAATTCCGCCGAAAAATAGTTCATCTAACACCATGTAGGGCCGTAACAGTGTATTGACACTTCCGTTAAGCATATTTGATGTCACCCAATATATGCTGTACATATGCACTTTGACGATTATTGATTTTATCGACTGTTTTACATGTTCTACATGTTTTACTAAACAAATACAGGAATAATTAATTGAAACGATGCCATTAATCCTCCTTTTTATATTATAGATACCTTTGGTAGCACAAACTAACCATGTAGACGCGCGTACTGGAGGTGGATGATGAAAACGGCAAAGGTAATCAGTTTACAAACATTAGCTCCAAATCGGGACGAATACATAACATAACTAAAATATGTAGGCAAAGTTGCAAAAAGTGACAATAATTTTATAAAGCAATATTTTATAGAGCAAAGTTATCTACACACACACTTGTCCTTGGAGAAGGTCCGAATCGGGGCCGAAATGTTGGACCAATGTTTGTAAACTGATTAACTTACGCGTGTTTAAATGGTTGGATTGTTGTACCAAAAGTATCAAAACTAATTAACATTCCTTCTGTTCCTGAATAGTAACAATTAAATAGTAGATTGCAAATGCTTCCGATTAAAATATGCAATTGCCTGTATTATTAAGGAACTGAGAAAGCATTAAAAAACTACAATAAGTTTTAAAAACAAACTTTCAGTCTGAAAAACGCTTTTTGTATAATAACATCAAAATGCTTACATTGATCGTATAGCCAATAATTTGGTCTCAATATAAGATCGTGTTTTGTCATTTCCACAGATATGAACATCAAAAGACAGGAAAATGCATTAAGCAAAATTACAATTACAATGCTCTTACTCACAGCGGTTCTGTAAAAAATACAAATTAATTAATTTTAGTGCTGTAAGTAACTATATCATATATTACTTATGTGCAAAAACTTACTTAAAGATTGAAGTGGGATCGTAAAATTTCATCTTGTGAAACGGCGATCTGTATCTGTATAATTTCAAAAGGCGATTGTTGAATAAAAGAAAATACTGCCATTCGATAACCATATTATCAGAAAAATTGACCAGTTTTTCGAATGGTATTGTACTTAATAAGTCTATGTAGAAACTCGTTTTGATGTAATTAAACGCCGTACATTTGGGATGTGATACCAAAATTCCAATATCGTTGTAATAGCACATGTGTAATCGCAAATATCTATTAAAAGTATATGATTTTTATCATAAAATAAGAAAATGCAGGTGGTCAGAGGAGGATTGGGAAATATTCTTGGAAAATAATACTAATCAATCATATTTTTATTTAAAATTATCGGGGAATTAACCTGAATCTCAGTAAACTACTCTATCCTAGCTAGGTTTTGGATCAAGTGACTTTAAAAACGCTATTACCTTCCCATTATATATGTATACTTGGTTGCATTCAATATTTAGAATGCTTTGTCTTGCAAAAGTTTATTATCAAAATGAATCCTAGAATAAAGATATATATAGTGGCGCCTTCATCCAGAACTCAAAACATAGTTATGCTTATTCAAAAAACCAAACTAATTCAAGAAAATCGGGAATATGTCACATAAAGGAAAGCATATTTGTAACATAGCCTTCTAGCGTCTGAGTAATAGTGTTTTCAAAACAACTTAATTCCTTGACCTCACACCGTATATCTCCTACCTAGGCCACCCTGCATTGAAAATATCTTACATATCAACGAATCCAATAATATCAAGCAAAATACTAAAATAAATCAGCGGCGGCCATTGATACTTATAAAAATTCAATATTGGAAAGAATATTGAACAAAACAGAATATAGATATTGTAATAATACTGATAATTGTACATGAATGTGCCGTGCATGAGTATTGTGCGACGCATCAGGAAATATCTAAAAGCAGTACAAAACCGAAAACATTGCAATAAAAAACATTTACATATATTGTACAATTACTTGCAGATACGTCGTATGATTTTATTCTTCAAATGCTCATCGTAATCGATGCAATGCTTGTGTCGTTTGAACTTTGGAAATTCGTACCACGATTTGATTTCTTCTTGTTTGATTTCTGTTGTATCTCTGGTCGATGTTTTAAAGTCAAACAGTCTTTTAACCAACTAAACGAAAAATTGTTGTGGTTAGTAAGAAAAAGTTCTCCGTTTTTGTACTATCTTGTATGCTAAGACTCATGAGTTACAAATTTCTAGGTTAGGTAAAAGATATCATTCAAAATAACTATTATATATAAACTTATACGCCGATTACCACCAATTACCACGAATTTTACTAAAGAATCTTCTTGTTTTTTAACCTTCTCACGAAGTGAGTTTATAATCTTTTAACAAAGATAAAAATAAGAATATACTGCAGTAAGTACCAGTGCGATTTACATAAAAAAGTATCGAAATTATAAATTGTAATTCGCCAATCTGAAAAGCATCTATCTACCTTAAAACCTCGAGTACAGAGCTAGATACAAATGGATTTTATGCTATTTGTCTTCATAAAAAAATCCTTTATCTAGCCTAAAAGTTTTGTAACATCCTTTAGATATATGTACTATAATATTATGTTACCAATGAGTCATCGTAGTATTTGACAGTGTGCATTAAATGTTCGTAAAAGGTGGGATTTTTCAGCAACAGTTCATTTATAATTTTTCGTTTACTTATTGTCAGCAATGAAACGTGCGTTGCGGTAATGTATGTATAAAAGGAGGGTTTATCTAAAATGTTAAATATTATGTATTAGTTGTTAATATTTTGGTTAAATATATTTGAAAGATGCTTACTTAATAACATTTCCATCACACAAAAACTATCTTTCGCTTGTAGCGTATGAACTATGCGATTAGAGTTCACACAATAGACATCGCAAAAGCCCTTTTCTATAATATATAAATCATCAATCATCTGGCCTTGGTAAACTAAATGATCGTTGGGTGGAATTATATATTTTTTTGATAATATGGTCAAATCGTTCAGTTCTTCTTGATCCAAGTCTTGAAGCAATTTACAGTTGAAAATGTATTCAAAATGTCTACAAATAACAAAAATTTTGTAGCTTGCAAATTAAATCTACGATTTGCAGCTCTACATTATTTTGTATAGAATTCAATGAACACAAATCTAAATAAAAATCTTTGTAAATTCTCTGATTCACTATTCGTTGTCGAAGTACTTTTTGTATAATAATATTGCCATAAAACTACCATCGCATTACAAAATTACAAATGCTTTTTTTTAATTCTTAAATAAATTTAATGGTAAACATATATAATGCTAATTACTTACCTAGCAATTTTTATCTCTCTATATAAATTATCAGGCATTTTACTCATGAGTTCCTCATCTGAACATCCCCTAAAATTATGCCATTGCAGAGTAAAATACTCAATCATACGATGGTTCATTAGACGATTTACATTGTAATTATCCATAAAACTTCGTAAACTTTGAATCATTATGGCATAATTATCTCTAAACAGGGTAAATATATGATGTATTTACAGACGTATTGCATTAATTAATTTAATTAAATTCACTTGGCAAATTGAAATCTTGTATAGGTTTCCTTCAAATCTGATACCATGTACGCATGCAATATAATACCAATTGCAGATAAAATTTGTGTAATATACATTTCTTTAATATCCATTATGGCAAATGTACCAGTGCATGTGATTACGCATAAAATGTAGTAAAATATATAGATGAATTTCTCGCTAGCGTTCAAATTATTGAAGTATGTGGAAATGATATTATTGTCCAAACACTCATTGCTAAATTTTGTACAAACATAATTATTAATGTACACTGGATGGAGTAGATAAAACGGATGTTGATTCAACGAAAAAGGTTAGCATTGTTGGCTATTCAGATATTATAATGGACTAGCTGTAATTCTAGTAATAGCTATCAAGCAGCTCTTAAGGAACAAAGAGATATAAACTATTAAAACACCAGTGTAGTAAAGTATTAACATTAACAATAACTTGGATTCATAGAATAATAAAATAACAAAAATTCGGACAGCGAACATCTCACAATATCACCGATACTTTTGATTTCTCCAGACTTGTTTGTAAGTAATATTTTTGATCCTTCAGAGGTAATCTTGTTCAGAAAATCAAGTGCCAAATCAAGCATAAGTATTAGACACGAGTACATATTATTTTTGAAATTTTACGGTAAACGTTCAATAGCAAATACTATAACCCCATAGTTCATATTTAATGTAATCCTTTTTGTCAGATAATAAACATTGAAAGAACATCCTTTATATCTACAACCCACTATATAATAAAGAACACTACTTTTTTCATCACATATTAATTTCCCCTAAATAATTAAGTGTATTTTATGTAGTTTATATTATTATGCGATGGAAAAAGTTTAAATAATTACTTTTGTGTGCAAAAGGTGCTAAAATAAAACGACGATGCCATGTAACTGATAAAAAGTAAACATAGGATGTACTTTGAGAAATTCAAAAGTATGCTATTGAAACGAAATCGCAATTCGAGCAATGTGATTAAGTAGGGAATCTAGAAAGGATTAATATGAAAATTTATACAAATCTTTAATAATATTCACCCACCTTAATTACTTTTGCCACACGATTCATTTGCAATATATATAAAATCATCTTATCTACATGCCATGACGTATATAGTGTTGCTAAATAATTTGGTATTTCAAATGGTATGACTGCAATAAGATCACAACAGTAATGCAAAGATTTTAAACGATTATAGAACATTTCTTGTAGAGATTCAGATTCTAAAACACAAAAATGACAACAAATATCACTTATAATCAACTACTGACCTTCTTCTTCTAAAGCAGTCAGTGTTATAATAACAGCATCTATTGGGAAAACAACAAAAACAATAGTTTGCAAAATAATAAATGTATAGGGGATATTATCGAGATTCGAAAATGCGATATAATATGGATAGTAAGTCATAACCAGCAGCAAAATAAAAAATATAAAAGTATTCCAATACTTTAAGAATTCAGAATGTGGATGAAAATACCATGGCCATGTTGTTTTTAAAAATATTGGATCGTATCCAAAGCGTGCTTCTGTTTTCTGAAAAAATTGTATAGAAATGAATTATTTATTAATTTTTATAATTAATTTTTTAATGCTTCGATGCCTCTTAATATTAAATCCGCCACTGGATAAATTACAATAGGCATACTTACTTTGGGTGTCGTATACATACTATCAAGCGTAATTGAAGTTTGCCAAATATTTTGCTCAGTCGGTAAGGAGCTTTTAAAGTCGGTTAAATTAACCGAATGCCTTAAAATTGTTACGAGTTGTTTTAGCGTGACAATTTTCATAAAAATAAATTAAACTACACCTATCTTGAACGCAGGCTCTAGCTCTCTTAATCCTTTCATTCACCAGCTTAAAATATTGACTTGAAGTGTTTGGATTTCTGCACTTGCTGCTCGCCAATCGCCAAAAATCCGTTTTATTGAGTATATGCAACATACAGAAATTTTCAGCACGAATCTAAAAGATTATTTCAAATATTTAAGGATTTGTATGCAAGACGCGACAGAAATAGCTTTCAATTTCATTGTAAGATACCCAAGATAAATCAAAAAATGTCGTAAATGAAAAGTATTCTAGATTATCCCTCATGCAGTAGTCGAATGCGCGCATACCAAAATAATGTGACTTCCTTTGAAATATTTCTAATCTGAACTTAAGTGTTCGATACGTTTGCTTTCTATGTTGGCGAAAGTTGAGTACTAAAACTAGTAAGAACAGCTTTAAGTGTAAATACTGTTGTCATTGGCTTAAAAGCTATACACAATTCACAAAAATGGACTGATTTAGCACTCCAACACAAATTCTATCTAAAAGCACGCCTCCTTTCTTTGCATTTCTGAAAGGAAACCTGCAGAACGAATCTTGAATATTGATTTTCATACATACAATCCCTCCAAGTAACTACAATGCCTTTAGATAGTTTCAAATTTTTGGTGCATAAGTCATAAGTCATCAGTCCAAATTAACTACTTTTTGGACAAATTGTTCACTCTGAAAGCTTCTACACCTCTTACTTTCTTGTGAAGAAATTTTATGGCATTCTCTAATTATCTTGGGAAAGCTACCCTCGCGTCTTCAAAGCTATTTCTGCCGAACTCTGTGCGTTACTAATACTTCATATTTTAGCGGAAGTGGATATATTAAAGTGACGCTGCCCACAAGACTCCCAATTCCCAATGTAAATAGCGCATTTTCAAAATCCTCCTCGGCCAGTATTTTAATCGCCCCGCTTGCGACGAAAATAATTTTATTCGCACATTGTCCAGCATCGGAGATCTTTTCACCGGCACTATATGTGACCACCTGCATTATGCTGGCTATTTCAATCTTCAGTTCATATGATGCCCCAGCGAACAAATAATTCTTTTCAAATTAAAATAATTACAACAAATATAGATTTTCAAAGTTATAATAATATACTTGCAACAAAGCATACCAAAATCTATCCAGTACTAATTCGTTTTGCTTGCTATAGGGAAGCTCATAGTACAGCATAGGTACAACCTGACTCACTTCTTTATTGTAATATTTTTGATAATACTTATCCAGATCGGACTTCAGTTTGTCAGAAAAATTATGATACGCCTTTGTCGAATAAAATAACTAGATAGATTGTACAAGAAGAATATGCGTATGTTACTCACTAAATTATCTATATTTCTATGCGATATCAGGAATTTGGATTGCATTAAACTTGTATCGCACTTGATTAGTGTACAAACCGCCAAAAAGAATCCACGAATTAGTAAGAGGCTTAACATTAAAATCAGTGTTAATAATAATTGTTCTGCGTCATTTTCAAGTGAAGCACCTCCATAACTAAAAATGCAAACAAATAATTTAAGTAAAAATGTAGAATTTAAATTGCAATGGAAACGGGTATAGGACAACTAAAGTGAAATTTTCGTTTTAATTTATATACCAACCTTTTGAGCTATACTTGTGTTTAAATGTTTTGTCTTACTTTAATCATTCTATGCCCGTTTTTATTGTGGTTCAAATTCTACATTTAAATCGTTCCACACATACCGACGCGATTGTGGTGGAGGTCGCAGTTGCGCTCTGATTAAAACTTATGTTTCTTTGCATCAATGACGGCTGGGGACAAAAGTCGCCACCGTAACTCACTAGCCGCCATCGGTGTGAAGGCTTCAACAAAGAATCATAGGTTAAAACAGACTCATATCTCGACCGCCAATACAACCGCGCCAATGTGTGGAAGACTTAATCCTATTTTTCCCCATCTTCACCTTTCGTGGACCCCCAATAATATTAAAAGAAAGTATTTTACCCTGAATAAGTCATAGCACCCATCATATAATAAACGCAAACGAAATAAATATGATGCGACTCCAAGTTTCCGTAAATTCTCTTGAATGTTGTCATAATCGATTGATCATACCAAGTATTACATACATTCGAAGCGCCATTGCATTGCTACAAATAAAGCATCGACATTTGAACCATATATTCCAACTATGAATTAGCGAGTTCTTACATTACGTAAATACATCCATATCATTGCAAACGTATGGTAAAACAATATAAGTACATGACAATATCGGAACATCAGCATCCAGCCGAAGTGTTCATCGCAGACTTTTGTTACTAAATCTTTTTACGAAAAACATAATATTACAGAAATATACATAGGAAAAAGGGGATACATATGGACAGCAAGGCAGAAATGTACAATCTGAGCGTATTTCTAAACCGGGTTCTATTTTTCGGGTTTTCGGGTCCCTCCCAGACATAGAAGTAGAGTAGAATTATCTTAAATATGCGTGAGATGTAATGAAAACAAAAATGATATCGATAGTCGTTTCTTTCTACTATACATCAAATCGTATTTTTTATTTAGAATATATAAAACGCTTGCTTAAGATGATTCCGCTCTATTTTGCCTATTTCTCTGTATGAGCGAATCGCCCCGAAACTGCAGATTAAATTTTCACTCTCAAAGGTTGGTTGGTGAATCTAAACTATCAAATATTTATTAATGTAAACAATCCCTGAAAGAAGCAGTTTGCCCATGAATGAAAGCGAAAAACTTAAGTTTTTGGCAAGACCAATACTGTACATGTTTGCCCCCTTCTCCCGTACAATTAAAATCTTACAAAAAGTATTGCACAGATATAAATAATTGCGTAGTGCGACTAAGCAGCATTCAAGAGGTTTTATCCATGAATCCTGGAAGAATTGCAGCACGACGATGGCAAACAATGAAATGGATGTTAGTACCAGGTAAGACCACGACAATATAACATAATTGCCTGCCTTTCTCAATCGCTTTATACTACGATTTATTATACAAATCATAAGATCAAGGAATACAAATAAATAGGCAAACAAATTAATGAATGCTATTAGATAATTGTCTACATCATCATAAAAGAAAACCTGCAACATTTAGCAATTAAGAAATGAAATTATCTACGCTGACTGTTCTTGCTGAACCGGCTTTGATTGTAAAATCAATATAAAATACTTGATAAGTCACCGTCAAACCTAAATCATGCAAGTAAATGTACTTGCGCTTACCTATAGGTAAATGTAATTTATTTCTATGTGTTTTATATTGATTTTATTACCATTTAATATATAACAATGCTATGAATTTACGCACACACCTGGTATGATATAGTAACATAGGTGGCAAAATTGCATATCGATATTAATAACATCCATTTTATATTGTAGCATAAATTGTAAAAAATCTCGTGAAATTCCTCTCGTGTAATTTGTAGTTTATACGAATGCTAATAATAAAATAAATGCATTAATTACAACACAAAAATATAGTAAACTACCTCAGTGTCATCATGCTGTTCGTCATTGAAACTATAGAAGCTGGTGGGTTGATACACCCCAATTCTAATGCGCCTACTCAACAAAGGCTTACGATTTTTAAATCTTCCTTTTCGTTGTTTAATATGCACAATTTTATTTTCGTTATTATCCATAATGTAATTGACAAAAAAATAAATATCAAGCTAACTACCTTCGATCAGAATTTTGGAAGCTAGAATTAGGCTCAAATAACTCGTATAACCAATTACTATATTTAACTTCATAGTGTATTAATTGTAAAAATAGCATAAAAAACAAAATGTATGAGTAAGATTCAATTTAATTATTATTAATACATACTATTTAAATCAATATTGAATTTATAAATCAATGGTGAAATCTTTTAAATTCATATTTGCTGGTTTAATAGCCAAAGAAGCATCCAAATTTGCATTGCTTGGCACGTAACAGTATGAAATAAAAAACAATTCCGCATTTTAATTCGCATTTGCACTTCTTGCAATCCGTTTTATGTTCGGTAACTACTCGGAATTTTGGAAATTAGTATAGGGCTAAAATATCTATTACAACAAATTACTTTTCAACTTAAGAGTCTATTAATTGTAAAAATAGTATAAACAAAAAATGTATGCGTAAGTTTTTAAACCTAACTTTTTGTATTATAATCAATACATAGTATTTAAATCAAATTTGAATTTATAAATCTACCGATAAATTTTTGAGTTCAGTTTTGCATTCATCGAAGCTCTCCTTGTACTCTTCATGTTCTCTCACCATGACCATTAGACACGCTCGTTTGACGCCCAGGGAAGCACCCAAATCTGCCCGACTTGGCACGTAACAGTATGGAATATCCTTATCTTCACAAACTGCGGGTAAATGACAGACTATATCAACAGGAGTAACATCCCCAGCGAAGAACACAATGCCGCGCTCGCCCTTTCTGATTCGCATTTGTACTTCACGTAATCCGTTTCGCACATACGTTTTGTGTTTTATAGCTGTAAATAGTAGTTATTTATTATAAGGTGTAAAGCTAATGTATAAGACTTGCCTTTCTTAATTAATTTGTAGCATTTTTTTGTTAGCTTTTTTGAAGCCATTGGTTTTGCTATTACGCTACAATTTTTAATCTTATCTTCGTAGGAGACTTCTTCTACCTCAGTAGTGCTTTGGTCAGCTTCACTTTGTTCTGTTTTTTTACCCATATTATTATATTTAATAATTATCTCACGTTCAAACAGCAACAAGCGTGGTTCAACTCGTTCGTTCAACGCGCTCAACGTGATAGATTGAGGTTAAATATTATTTATTCGCGTTACTTAAATATTACTTCAAATAAGTTTGCCTTTTTTACTTAAACATATAAAATGGCTCAAAACTTCTATTACATTAATTAATTAACGTAAAAATCAAATTATTTTAAGTAAAATTATTTAGAGTCCTCTCGCGGATACTAGCCAGAAGCTTCATAAAAAGAATATCGAAGTAGGATTGTGAGTAGATTTTTTGATTAAAGTTATGCTACATGGCAACGTTGAAGTATGCGACCTTATAAGCTTCATATATAGATGTCGCTAATAATGCTACTCTTTAAATATAAAAGTACATTGCCTAAATTTAAAAGATTTAATGCAAATAAGAATTACTAGAATTTAATTAATAATCAACTAACTGATACATTTTATTAATGATAATTTAGCAAGGTGTTCTTGAATCCATCTAGCAATAAGTGCTTTAAACTAGTCCGTTGTTGCCAGATTATCAATTTTTAAGAATAGAGTCAGTAATCAATTCTACTCCTACGTTATCTTCAATTGAAAACCTTGAAAATAAATTTGGTAAGTATTGCGGTTGATTGCGGTTAAAAGGCTAACCTAACATTTTTAAATACATATCAACATACAAGCAAAGTCACTGTAATTTATGTTTAGTATTTAATTTTAGAGCTAAGATTATATAATATAATGGATGTAATAGATATTGTTTCATCAGATGAAGAAACAGAAGTAGGAGATGCATCAAGTCTCACTGCAGAACCAGATCTTAAGGTAATACATTATATTATTTTCTTTTTAGTTTCAATTTAATCTTTAGAGTTACAGTTATCGAAACCAAATATTTCTAAGGCTGAAGTAATTGAAATAGTTGACGATGAAGAAGGTAGTAAAGCATCTCTGGCAAACAGTAAAAGCGTTGAAGAAATAAAAGAAACGCAAACGGAAACATCAAAGACTAATGGAGTAGAAGATAAACAAGAGCCCAAAAGTGCTGAAGACAAACAAGAGGCCAAAAGTGCTGAAGAGTTACAAAATGGGAATAGTATGGATGCTACAGAATGCGAACCACCTTCAACATTAGAATCGGATAGTAAAAACGATTTAGAAAATAAGAAAAAACTGGAAGAATTTATAGAATTATGCAAATCCACAATGAAGGGTGATTTAAAAGAAACTTTTGATTCCAAAATTAAATTGTTTTGGAATCAATTCGAACAAGCGAAATCGTTTAGGAGCAGTAAGGAGTTTGCTAAACTAACAAGTAAAGCAACGGAATGTATTCAGAATGAATCGAGAAACGCTATAGAACAGTTCAGAGATTTATTTAATGCTTTGAAAATGAATAGAGATTGTGATGAGGCCGAGACGCAGCGGAAGGTGAATAAATTAGATCGATTATACAATTCAATTTGCAAGAAAATTAAAAAATTAGAGGAAAAAGAAGTCAATTTCGATGATGAAGAAAACTCGTCGTATTTAGTTCTTCAAAAGTATGTTTACGACACTTATTAATTATAGTACACGGTTCGGATTATAAAAATAGGCTGTTCGTTTTTACAAAAGATGGGTATTGGTGTATGTACTTATAAGTTAAAAAGAGAAAAAAATTTTTTGTCCAGAATACGATCCCTATGTTATGGCTTAAGCTGAAAAAGGCACTTTTCATCCACTAACAGCTGAGGCCATAAACATGGGATAGTTCTTGTTGTAGGTAATTTGCATAGGTACTTGTACATGTTAAAATGAGAGCAAACATCTGAGTACACCTCTTTATAAAAGCAACTTAATAAAAACCAGAGAGAAAAAATCTGGACACACCCATCTATACACATTACTTCACAAAAACCAGTATCTTTTACGGTAAGAGCCCCAAGAGTTACTTTTTGTCGATTATATATTAGTTTCATTCTAAATCAGCTCCGAACTAGTTCAAAAAGTGCATTCCAAATTGGGAATTCGACGTTTTAAGTGCGCTATTAGACATTTCAGTTCACTTGTTCTGAACTAAAAAACTGCAAGTAATATTTTCGAAAAATTGTCAAATAGCTTTCATTTTATGATACGGTGTAATATGAATAGCACAATTCAAGTGCTAATTCAATGCTTCAATGCCAATTAGCACAGGTCCCTATAACCGTTCCAACTTACACGGTTGCGATCTAATACCCCAATCAATTCGGTTTCTACATACGAGATCTGTTAGGAATTGGAATAATTCTGATTTAGTTTAGAACTGTGATTGGGAATTAACCTATTAGTTACTCTCATTTACTATTTTGTAGGTATAGGCAAAGAGCTGTGCAAGTGTTTGAAAAACGATGCAAATACACTAAAATGGACCCGCATTTCAGCAACGCATATTATGGACGGTTAGACTATGCCGGCTCAGATTATCAGCAAATTAATATAGCGTTGAATAAATTCTATCGTGATCGAAATAAACGACCGTTTCCAGTTTACGATGATGTCGATAAATGTATACGAAAATGTGTTACTAAGAATAACTTGAAACTAAGCGACAGTGAAATCAAATTTGAAGGTATTTGTAGTCGAATCGGAATGAGATTTCACGCAGTGACATCATGATTGCATTACAGTAAAGAGAAATTGTGAAGCTCTAGGAAAAGTACTCCAAAAACGGCGCAAACATTATTTGACTGAGGTGCACTTCTCGTATTTACAAGATTTACATACGGATCCAGCGGAGAATAATCAAGAGTTGAAAGATCAGTTTGCTGGTAATAAGAGGAAAGGCGATGAAGCAATGCAGGCGGTTATCAATAAGTAATATCACTTTGTTGGAAAATTATTACGATTGTTATTTATTTTATGTTACACTACAGATATGCCAAGATGCAAGAGGAAGGAACAACTGCTACCAATAACGACAGCGATAAAAACAGCGAACGTTCTGATACTGATGATAGTAAATCAGATGCGTAATGACGTTATATAAAATATATTTAAGAAGTAATCAAATAATTTCTATTTCATATAATTCCGGTATTAAAAATTTATTAAGTGTGATTTTGTACAATTATGTTCATATAATACATATATTCTATTTGGGCGATTAAACAATTCAACCTTTTTTTACTGATTGATATTCCAAGTCCACAACCAAAATATTATTTGACTGGTTTCATGTATTGAAAATCTTCTGAATTTTAAGATTCCGAACAAGACAAACATTTTCTTTTTAATTATAGCAACACAGTTTTTTAACAATATTCTATACTCTGTACATGGAATATCTATTTATTCAATTAGATTCGCAATCCTCGCTCCTGCTTTTGCTTTTCTTTTTGCTCTTGCTGTTGCTTTTGCTTTTGCTTTTTCTTTTGGCTAAAGCTTTTAAACGTTTTGAAACAGTTGAGTGGTCAACTTCTAATGCCTCTGAAAGTTGAGCTAGCGTCTGATGTGAATCTTCTTGGAGTAAAGACTCCAACTTTGCGTCTTCAAACTTTTTCGGTGCGCCAGAGCGTTCCTTGTCTTCAAGATTAAAATTCTTATTTTTGAAGCGTCTGAACCAATCTCTGCATGTTGCTTCGCACAGAGCATGTTCAGCATAAGTCTCGACAAGAATTCTATGTGCTTCAGCTGCAGATTTTTTTTGAATAAAGTAGTGCAGTAAAATTCCCCGCAAATACTCTTTCTTTGGCACAAAACCAGACATTGTTCACATTTCGGCAAAATATTATACACATCTGTGTCACACATTCACACACATTTCTTGTAACGCATTCTGTTGGACAACAGCAAAAACTTATTCAAGGTCCTTACACAAAAATACGGATATTTTACCTGTGCCGGAGAGTATTATTACATACTTTTTGATTATTACTCTTTGGTCGGTGCCAAATTTTAGACCTTTTTACGAATGCAATGGTCAGCAAAAATCGGTGGGCAAAACCGGCAAAACATTGAGTGTTTGCAACCCGCATTACATAATCCGAAACTTATCGAAGAACGAAGGGTTTATATATATTTATTTATTCCATTTGTGTAATTTGCAAATAAAATTTTCGATTTGATATATTTTTAAGTGGGTTTGGATAGAAAAACATTTTTTTTAACAGTGGAACAAACATGCTTCGATGACACCCGAATGTATTAATCCAAACCCAATTAAAAATATATCAAATCGAAAATTTTATTTGCAAATTGCACAAATTGAATTACCTCATTTATTATTGTTTTATTTTAAATATGAAACGCGTTTTTCAGCCTTACGTCTAATCATATGGTGCACCATATAGGATAAATAAATCGTCTGGCTATTTATAACAATGATGCAGCCACTTATAAATGCGCTGATTATCCATTCATCCAGCTATCGAGTATTCAATCTTTCATTTGAAATTTGGCTGGATTATCATCAATTTGTCAATGTGAAAAGGATTATAAAATAATTGATTTGTGATGATTACGTATTTTAAATTCCTATGAAAATTTGAGGAATATAGAGATATTCACAAATTGTAATAAAAACTCTCTAAAAGTTACATTTATGCCGTAAACAATTCAAAGGGCGTTTCCAAATAATATTAAGAGATTATAGTGGACAGCATGAAAGTATAGTTTTCTATTTCACTTTTGTGTTTGTTAGCTTTTTATAACTTAAGTACCAGTAAACTTAAGGATACTTTTTGACGATCAGAAGTAATGTTAGTTATAATTAATACATACGTAGGTACGCGATTTTATAACGCAAATACGTGAAAAAAACGAGAAAGATGAAATTTTATAGTGTCGCATTTTGTATCTCTGCGGACCAACTGTTGAGAAAAACTGGTATAGAATATTGT
>JARJDW010013308.1:0-17173 GCA_030264715.1 Adinopsis sp. GC000173
AAGATAAACAATACATAACGTCGTCATAATACCGAAATTGTTTTGTTAAATATTTTAGAAAGTATAATCATTTATCGTCTCTCGTATATAGGCGCAACTTCACAAACAACTCTGTTTTTCTGCACTCTTTGTATGTAAGAAAAATGATAGGAAATGTCAAAGCAATAAAATTCGCTTAAAGTACATTTGTTATTGTACGTAGATATCATAATTGAATTTATGGCATGTTATAACATTTACTAAAACTGCTAGACTATAAAGATGTTTGTATACGCAACGCAGTAATATTTTTTTTAATTAAAATTGCATGTGAACATATGAAGTACTCTTTGATGTTAATTTATAAAAAAAAACTTGCTGCTTTGATGATGCTAGGTGCAACATCAAAAATTAGAAAATTACAATCTTTTCATCTGCGTGCAAAAATAATAAAAATGTAATTACAATTAAACAATGCAATAAATTCGTTTTATTTTTTCCGTGATGGCACTTTGATGTATTGATGAAACGAACCGAATTGCAAAGGCATCACTCTTACTTAAGCAAATATTCAGATGACACGAAATTGCAATTGTGCATATGGAAATTGGTTTCATTGTGCTTTCGAATAATATTATTCGTGACATTAGAGCCATGTTGCTTCCCTTTATTGCCAATATAAAGGCGAATCGACGTGATTTTTCTTCTACATAAAACGACTTAATTACCCATTATGTTATGCATAAAAATACGCAAATATAATTAGATACAAAACACCCTTGTTTTGTGTATCATTGCGGTCATTAATTTTTACGACCATCAAAGTGCCGTTTGCTGCTTTTTTTCGACGCTTCCAACATGATGCTGCTCTGACTATCCATTGTTATAGGCGCTTAGATTAGATTTATAGCGTCCAACTTTTTTATTGAATCTTTAAATTTATCAAAAAGTTAGTTTTAAATATTTGAGATCAAATGGCAACACGGCTATGACAATAAAATCCTTGTCCTAGCAAGAAGTAGCAGTGCTCTGAGAAATTAAGACAGCTATAACAGAGAAAGATGATAAACTACGTTGTTAGTTTTAGCTGTTTTGGAAGTAAAGTAAGTTGAAATTAAAAATACATTAAAAAAAATAAGAAACATAAATATTATTTATAAGCATGTGAATGCATTACTATTTCGCTTCTGCTTGGCAAACTTTATATTTCCTACAAAACTACTTTAGATTGGTACCTACGATGCGTAAAAGCTACTGTTAAATAGAAAATAATTCAGAGATGAAATATAATGATAATAAACCGCAATTTAATTTTTAGCTGTTGTGGAGGAAAAACAAGTTAAAATTAAAAATCTTATAAAATAAAAAAAGAAATATATATACCTATACAATATTGCTTATAATCATTAGACTTACGTTAGACTGACTAATTTTTAATGTTCCTAGTTGGTAGCAGTACTTTGAGTAAATAATATACAGATTAAAAATAAAAATGATAAACCATACATATATTTGCAACGTTATTGCATTTAAAGTATTAAATTTTATATAAGAAATGTAATATAGATAATATTCTTTATAAAAATTAGACAGCCTTCTCTTTTATTTTCCCTCTTCTGCCTGGGAAACGTTATTTTTCCTATGAAACTACCTTAGGTACCGAACGTTGCGTGAACGCACCTAATGACTTTAATAATTATACTAATGATAAAATAATTAAATATAGATAAAATATAATAAAGTTAAATAATTAAGCGAAAAAGATATGTTTATTATACATTAAGGTAATGTAATTAAGATAAACGATTCATGATAAAAGTCACTCTACAATTGCAAAAAAAAGTTTATTGCTTTATCGTTATGTAAAAATGCGCCATTCACGTTGAATAATTACACATATTTTTTTTCTATATTAAATATGATTTGGTACTGCATTCAGAACTTGTTTCAAAACAGTTTATCATCTAAATTACAAATATTAATTTTGTTAAATTGTAGTTGTAGCGCTATGTGTATGTTGCTAATATTCAGATGAATGTTATAACTATTATTTAAGTTGCTGATGTGACACAGAATATTACTGTTATGGTAGTATAGTCTTTGTCTTTTCCGCATGCTGTTTTATGTATTCAGAAAATGTAAAAATACTTTGCGAATACGGAATGTTAATACCACTTAGAAGGTGCAAATTTAGCGAAATTACATTCGCTAATGCTAATTTCATTTTACTTCTAAACAACCGCATTTTCTTAATTTAAATATGTTGCGATTAAGTTAAATTGTCTGTATATTATTGATTTTTATAGAGGAAAGTTGGTCGAAATATGAACTACAAATTACACATTTTGTTTGTAATCACAACCCTTTACAAAGTTTCAATGCGTGGGTAGGCTTTTCTTACTAATTTGCTATCAATATATAGGTAGGGTAATGTATGAAGAAATACTTGAAATGATTTAAATTTGAAACTGCCTATGCATATATCAACTTTTAAGGGTGGCCAAGTTTTGAATTCTAGACTATTTGGATTTTAATTTAAATAGATATGTTGTGATTATATTAAATTATCTGTATGTTATTGTTTTGTATAAAGGAGGTGTTTGAAATTATACTCACAACTTTTTACAAATTTTTCAACATCTGGTGCATAAATGGGCTTCTCTTACCAATTAGCTATCAATATTTAATGTAATAAATAAATAAGTACTTAAAACGACTTAATTATAAAAATCCAAACGCATATATGAGCTTTTAAAAACCGCCCATATTTGAACCCTATAGACTTTATTTTAACCATTGTTTAAAAACTGAACGATACATTGACTTTATTAAACAATTCACTTTGTTTTAAAAAATGTGACGGTAAAATTGGGTCAGCACAGCCATTCGTATCTGAAGTGTCCTTCACTGTTTCGAGTGATCTTATTTTTTTAAGAACAAAAAGCTTTAAGCACAATATTTTATTACCTACACGAGAAATTTCTCCATCCGGTTGGAAGTACAGTGCTTGCGCAAATAATTTTATTACTTTCTATATAAAAATTGAACGCTTGTTTAAACATTTTATTAGCGGTGCTGTATTTGTTTGAAGGAAGTACCTAGCTAGTTTATTAAAATTATTGGAAACGTTAAATATTTCAAATTAATCGTGATGGAAGCGTTACGGATATAAGTAATTGCAAATGATCTTATTTTGTAGCACAAACAAATATTTTATTACCTGCACGATAAATTTCTCCATTCGGCTGGAAGTACAGAGCTTGCACAAATAATTTTATTACATTCTATAAAAATTGAAGTGTTTTTAAATATTTTATTAGCGGTATTCTATTTTTGAAGAAAATAATTATTAAAATTGCATATTTTTGCAAGGAAATGTAAGGTTTAATATTTCCAATTAATCGTGATAGAAATGTTAAAGATTAGTTTGATAAAATTTTCAAATAAATATAGTTTTTTTTAAGAATAGAATAATATTTTATTATGAAAGTACAGAGCTTGCACAAATAAGTTTATTACATTCTGTAAAGATTAAATGTTTTTTAAACATTTGATTATCGGTATTATATTTTTTAAGAAAATAGTCTATTAAATTTGTCCATTTTCATGGAAATGTATAGTTAAATATTTCAAAATAATCGTGATGGAAGTAAAATTTACATATAAATAATTTCGAATATTATTTTATTTTTCGTTTTTAAAAGCAAAAATATATTTTATTACATACACGATATATTTTTCTCTCCGGCTTGAAGTACAATGTATTAGCTGTATTGTTTATTAAAATTGTGCATTTGCATGGAAATGTAAAGTTAAATATTTCAAATGAATAGTAATGGAAGTGTTAGTTTGATAAAATTTGCATATAAATAACTCATTCTTGCGATGAGTGCAAAAATAGTTGCGTTCAATGAAAAAAATGCAATCAATGTTCATATATATGCATTTTATTTTTTCGTAAATTGCATTCTGTCACGTATTTACCGGCCAATGGAAAATATCCCCCAACATTGATATTCAACGTGTACGCAGCGTCTATAGCCAAAGACATACCGCCTACGGTATGACCTTTCACATCAACCTCCCAACTATAAATTTGTACAAGCACATCTCAAATATCTGCTCCTCGAACGGGCTTCCACCATAGAAATCTCGCTAGATTGAATCGAAGTGCGGCGCGGAATATTTGATTTGGTATTCACCGAACGTAAAACACACGAAAACGCTTCCCTTCATTAACTTGCATTCGTAATTAGATATTCAAACGGGCGCTGTGATAATAAAAATGTTGATCATTTAAATATCAAAGCTATCGCGCTCGCAATCACACGATTTTTTCGTTTTCCGCCTTTTCGACTGTGTTTCATATTGACGTGCGAAATTGCCACATCGCCAAAAATGCATTTTATTACAAATTTTAATTAGACTGCAATGAAAAATCACTATTTGTGCTTTTGTATATACCTATTTGGAAAATCAAATAAATCATATGTAACTACTTAAGTATCTACATAAATTTAAAGATAAGTAAAATTTATTTTAATAATTCAATTGAAACTATGTAGTATAAATCAATATTAAATTAATTTAATAATATTATTTTAGTGCTCTTCCAAAACAAATTTAAATAATTTAAATATCAAAGCTATTTCGCTCTCAAATCACACTTGGTATAGATAGACGATTCTTTCGTATCCGGCTTTTACGACTGTTTTATATCGACGTGTGAAATAACAAACAGCAAAATCTGCATTTTATTACAAATTTTAATTGGAGTGCAATGAAAAATCCGTGTTTGTGCTGTAATATCTAAATTTATCAAGAGATAAAGTCAATTTTAATAATTGAATTGGAATTTAAATAAATCCATATTAAATTAATTTAGTAATATTAGATAATTTAAATAGTAAAGCTATTGCGCTCTCAATCACACTAGTATATAGTCGATTTTTCATATCCGGCTTTTAGACAGTTTCATATCGACGTGCGAAATTAACACACAGCCAACACTGCATTCCCATTACAAATTTTAATTGGAGTGCAATGAAAAATCGCTGTTTGTGCTGCGTATTTGCAAATTTAAATATATTATATACTTATACACCTAAGCATCTAAATTTATGAAGAGGTAAAATCAATTTCAATAATTGGATTGAACCTATTATAAACCAATAATAAATTATTTTAATAACATGACTTTAGTGATTTTACACATTCTAGTTTAAATAATTAATGTCCATTTTTGCTCGTAGACATTTTACGTGATGAAGCATTAAGATTGAAGCTGAAAACATTTTTTATAACTATTTACCTGTTTGAACTAAAAACACATCACATTTTTTTACAATGAAAGCAAATTTCAAGTGAGCAACGTCTAAAGATAGACTTGATTCACATTTTTGCTACTTCCAATTGTAATCTATCAATAATACTTATATTTTTAAAGATTTCTACACGTGATAAAACATAACAATTGCTGCTAAAAAAATATTTTCCACAGTTTGGTTTTAATTATTGCACGCTATAGTTTCAGCTGTTACAATTTTTCAATGTTTTGTCTGCCGGTTTGCATTTTAACAAAATTGCATAAAGTTACAAATATCGAAAACGAAGGAAAATATTAATATTTTTATCTCAATTTTTAAAACTTCATTTCAGTTAAATTTAATACAATTTATTTGATTACTGCAGTTTCAACTTGCACTTCTCGATTATGTAATTTGCGTTTTAACAAAATCACACAAAACTGCAAACAAAAATGAAATCGAATTTGTTTCATAATCCTGCTTTAGAGGATTTTAAGGTAGTTTCCATATTCGTTTAGTTATTTAATGGCCATTATTATATTTTATGTGCAGGAGCAATTTTTTCTATGCCATTATTTCTACAGTTTCAGCTGTTGCAAATTTTCAATGTTTTGTCAACTCATTTGCGTTTGAACAAAACTACCGCAAAAATGGTAAAACAAAAGCACTTTCATACTTTTTATTTTGATGTATGCACATACATAAAATGAAAATTTAACAAAACATGCGGTTATATTAGTATTAAATTAGATTTAAAACTCTATTTTTGACACAATTTTTATAACTTATTACTATTATCAAATGTTTTGTTATTAAATTTGCATTTTAACAAGACAATAATAAAAAATTGTAAAACCAAGAAACTAAATTTCTTTCTAATTACATAAATTTTTTGAGAGAAATTTTGGGATTGGGAATGAAATTATTAAAGAATTCGAGCATGTTGAATCAATTCATTTAATAAAGTAAGGAGGGAAGTTTTTGTCATAGCGCAGATAAATTACTTTAAACAAAACATTGACAAACAAGAAAATATTTTCTATTTTTGCTTGCTACGATTACACCCTATACTACTTCCCATTGTTTTGCCATTCAATTTGCATTTTAAGCAATATAAAATTGTAAAACCAAACATGAAGAAAATTATTTTTGCTATATTTATATGAAATTTTATACGAACCATATTTTCCTACTCACACTTACCTAATTTCATTTTGATTACCCAACGGTTTGTTATCAAAGAATTGGAGCATCTTGAACCAATTAATTTAATAAAGTAATGAGAGAAATTTTTTGTCATTGCGCAAATAAATTTTAAAAAGGAGACGCGTAAATTTATTACGCGAATCAGCAATGAGTATCACGTATAACCACGCTCTGAATAAAGTGGAACAAAAAGCGTGCGCGCGTTTTTGGAAAAAACAGCCCAAGTATAAAAGCCAAGATAGAAATTCATTTCTGTTTTCCACCATTAGATCGCAATGAATATTCATTGCGCTCTGCAGCATTCTCGGATTTAAACTATTACTAGAAGGACGCTGTAATTGAGCACTTTAGTTCTGTATGTGTGTGCGCGCCTTTACCATCGATTAGGCGCACTGTATTAGTCACAAATTTATTAAAAACCCCAACCATTTCCCAACGTTAAAAATCTATTAAAATAATGACAGACATAAAATTTTGATGGGGGGAAAATCATTTTCGCAATATTAGTTAATTTTCCTGGTAATCCATTTTAATGTTTATGGTTTACTTTGTATACTTGCAAATTTTGCAACGTTACGAACTTTGTGCCAGCTTTTCAGCATCGGAGCTCATTTACATTTTTTGCAAGTTTCAACCGCAAATATTTTTATATATTAATGCAGACCAACAAAGTACAACTAGTTTAACTAAAATATACGTACTTTTTTATATCGGACATAAAACAGACTACTTTTTATAGGTTTGAGTCTGTGGTGTGACTATAAGGAGAACAATAAAAAGTTTAATACCTAAATTAGTGTTGCACTACTAAACCAATATACGCTAAAATTAACCAACTAGCATTGTCGTGGCGTCATAAATAAGTAATACTATCTCCTCCAGAATTAATTTTAACTTTTTCAAGACTTTGTAAAGAGTTAACAGTAGGTAACTTTAAATATATATAACAATTTTTTTTCTTAAAACATATTTTCTATTCAAAATCATGTTTTAAGAAAAATAAAAGCGAATAAAGCGAAGTTAAGGCAAACAATTTATGATGCATTGCTTACAAACATTTTGGTTTTGAATTTTATGGACGTATCTTTTCAAGACATCATTATTCAATTTAAGTGACTCTATTAGAAATAGATATTGGACGTAAAGCTGCAATAAAATACGTTACAGCAGAAAAATTTGTACGCTTTTTCGTGATGGAACTAATTAATAACAATTTTATCTGACGTTTACATATAATATTTTGATTTTGAAGTTTATGGACGTATGTATTCAAGACATCATTATTCCATTTTAATGACGTAAAGTTCCTCCGAAAAGAATATTTGAAGTTAAGCTGCAATAAAGTACCTACGTTACGGCGAAAAAAAATTTAGTCACAAAAATACCTATCCCTCCCTCACAAACAGAATCGTACCAACATCTTTCCTTCATGGAGCTAATTAATAATTATTTTATACGGAGTTTACATAACTTACATACATCACATTCAAATATTTTGTATTCAAAACATTATTATTTAATTTAAATGACTGAAAGTTTCTCAGAAGAGGCTATTTGAAGTTAAGCTTCTATAAAATACGTTACGACAAAAAAATATTAAAGTAATTTCATGGCTCAAAAATACCTACTCCTATTCCCCCACAAACAGAATCGTACACCGTTTCGCAATGCAACCAATTAATAATATATGGCTTTAAAATATTTTGATTTTGATCTTTACGGATGTATGTATTCAAAGTATAATTATGTAATTTAAATGACTGAAAGTTTCCTAGTAAAGACTATTTGAAGTTAAGCTTCAATAAAATGCGTCGCGACAAAAAAATAGTAAAGTAATTTCATGGCACAAAAATAGCTTTCCTCCAAACAGAATGGTACACCTTTTCGTGATGGAGTTAATTAATAATAATTTTATCTGACGTTTCAACAGCCCATTTTTTTCTAGATAAACTTGAGCTGGAGCAGTTCATTAATAAAATAAAATCTAATTAATTTAGGTAGATAAGTTTTAGGTGGAAAATTAAGTTTTCGAATGACATAATATTTAAACAAATGCTTTTAGTTTTAATGTATTGTTAACTTATTTGATTGTTTTGTTAAGTTTTGGAATGGAAATTAAACATAATTTTAATTCGTCTGCTAGTTTAAAGCATATAAACTTTAACACATAAAATTATTTTAATTATTATCGCAATGATTATTAATTGATATATTTATTATTATACAACGCGAACAAAGTTTAAAGGACTTGACAGCGGGAAGTGCATAAAATTTGAGGAAATGCTTTTAGTCAGCGCGCTGCAGCAATGAGTTATTAAAGTTATCAAGCTATTACCGGGATGACAATAAAAATTATTCAACGTCTTAATTCATCCGCAAATAAGAAGATTAATTTAGCGTTTCCACATTACTGATTTTTTAACATTATGTTACTGCTGCTGCTGCATAAAGTGGTGGTGGTAGTAGTAGTAAGAAAATCTTGTAGCGAAAGTGGAAAAATTTATTTCCGCTGCAAAGTACATCACGAACTGCAGCAAATGAACGCTTTTAGTTTAATGCACAATGAAATATTTACGTTGTTAAGCAACAATTTTCAGTTTATTTAAGTGTGTGCATGAATGAAAATTGATTATCACGATATTAAATGCAACGATTTATTGTATAGGTAATACCCCAAGCTTATAAGCTTATACATGAAAACTTTTAAGTCTATTTAACATTTTTGACTTCTTTTGCGTTGTTTTGTCTAAAATTTTTTACACTATTGTTTCTGTTGTGTACATTTTTTGAGATTTGTCGTAATTTATTCCATTTCTTTATCATTTTTTTATAATCTTTAGCGTTGCTTTATAAATTTTTACTCATTCTCTATTCTTTTTCGTCGTTTATTGAATGCGTAAAAGCACCAAAAAAGTGCAAAAATGCCAAAACAAAACAAGAGAAATTAGACATGAAAAATCTTTTTAACATTTTTTTGCGTGTTTTTTACTTCAATTTGGGTTTTTTTATGTACTTTCACGTTGTTTCTTTTACAGTTTTTCACACATCATCTGTCGCTATTTATTCCAATTATATTTCAATCTTTAGCAAATTTTCACTTATTTTCTTTACATTTTCTCCCTTATTCTTGTATCTTTTTCGATTTTTGGCCATTTTATTGTTTGACTTTAGTGTTTTTCATATATTTGTGAATTTTTTTTCACTCTTTTTTATTACTTGCAAAAAACCGAAAAGGGAGTGAAAAATATGAAAGAAACACAAAAAGGGAAATTAAAGGAGTGAAATGTCACAAGAAATACAACGTATTGAGATAATTATCAATCCGTTTTTATTCTATGCGATCCATATATTGAGATTCACTGGTTTACTGCGTAACAGTGCCTAAAAGGTGAAAAAAGGAGCCTGAAGACCTGAAACTTTGCAGACCTTCCTTGTACAATACATTACTCCAACCACAGTATAATTTATTACGCATAATCATTTTTTGTATACGCGTATACTAAATATTTATCGGAAAGTTTTCGGGTACTGATTATAATAACATAAATGTTCGTTTAATGCGTAAAAGTTTATGTATACCTACTATATAATAATATGGAAATATTATGAATGATTTATTATAATTACGCGCGCGCTTTAATCTATTTCCAATAACTGAAGCGAAATTTATCATCGTTGCTCATGCAACTCTTGCAATTAGATTAACACCAAATTTGTGGTGTTTAGAGATTCGCGCGCTGTTAATCTACTAAAATCCTCGATGAATGAGTTTTTATGCAAACAAATTAAACGTTAAGTTGATTAAAAAAGAAACTAGTAAAATTTAATTAATCCATGCGATGTTGATAAGAAAATTTAATATGATGTGGTGGGGCGGCGTTGGGGATGTGCTGTATTATATAGAAATTGAGACGCTTGTTGTATCAGAAAACTCGTTTATATTACGAAAAATTAATGGTAATTATGCATAATATTTATTAAAATAAAAGCTGATGTTTTAATTAAATTTTTATTTTAAAATTAAGATAATGGAATATTTTCATTACAATAAAGCGCACAAAAATTGCTTACAATAAAGCTATTATACTAAAAACATCGTTCATTAATTGTTGCTTTTTGTTGCAACTTTCAATACTTTATGCTGCTGCTATTTTAATTAAATATTAATAAATAATATTGTAAAACATTCATTTTAATCCATATTTTTCTCAATTAATTAATTTTAAAACAATATATAAAAGATGTAAACAATTTTCATTAAATTGTTACCAAACTCAACCAGAAATTATTAACAAATAGTTGTTACAATTATGAGAATATTTACCTGTTTTGTCGCACCAATGATATTAATCATTAATTTTAATTCACATTTTTCACAAATAATTAACAAATAATGTGCTTTTTGTCGTGTTTTCTTTAAACTGCCTTTCATAAAAAAATCTTATGATTAAATATTGTTAAAATTATGATAATTATAACCCTTTTATCTCTGCACATTTTTCACAAATAATTTATCTTAAAACAATATTTAAGAGTTACAAATAATTCGAATTTTTTCATGTTTTTCATTGTTTTTATAATTTGTAATGCACCTATTTAAAATAATTGCGCAATTGGTTTGCTTTAAGTTATTGCTTCATAAAAAGATTTTTGTTACTTAATTAAAATGTTGTTAAAGTAATCATAATATTTTTCCTTTTATTACAACAATAAATTTAATCCGCTACTAAATTTTATTTTACATATAATATTATTGAGATATACAATATTAAATAGCTATAAATAATAATTAGTAGTTTTTTACGTTTCATTGCGGTTTAATCCGTTTTGTAATTGATGAAAATGAAAATGGTTAATTTAAATCATTTGAAATGTGTTTGATGTTGTGAAATAATTACGCATAATTACATATATTTAATTTCATTAGTGCGCTCATTGTTACAAGAAAAAACGGTGTTTTTGTTAATTAGAATTTAGCGAATGCTGTTTGTGTAATGAAAATTTAATACTATTACATTTTGTGTACCTATAGATGTTGCCATAATTCCATCTTAATTAATTTGAAGTTTGCGTCAAATTATCAACGATATCAATGAAGATGTTGCTTTAAACTTTTATTAAATTAAAATTTGCATACATAAAGCAAACTTTTAGGATTCTTCATTGACATCGACATCACTTTGTTCCATTTTTCTTAATTTACGATCGGTTTTATGCTGCGCATTATTTTTGTAATATTCATTCCTTGCTTCATCGTTTTCATATTCGGCTTTAGCCGTCGCATAGTGGCCCCTATCGTACAATTCCTTATCGGCATAATTTTCTTCATGATTTGTTGCATTCGAATGTTTTCCATTTTTAAAATCTCCTTGTTTGTTCGAGTAGTACGAGTGCTCTTCGCCATACTTATCGTAGTAGCCCCTCGAGTCAGATTTATCATAAAATGAATGCTGCTTCTTATATTCATCCTTGTGATATACTCGGCGATAACCTGTTGTTTTCGATCCCTTTTTACGACTGTTGGTTTTCGTAAATGCGCCACCCTCAAAGCCCTTTCCACCTTTTCCATTTTCACGCTCGACTGCGTCATTTTCAGATTCACCACCTTTTTCCTTTTCTTCTTCTTCATCCACACGAGCATTGGCATCATCCTCGGATCTATCGCCATTCTCATACGAATGTAGTAATGCGTGTTGCGGTATAGTCGTGTAATGGGCGAAATTATTGTTTTGTGAACCGGCGGCAGATGCAGATGCAGATGCAGATGCAAGCTGCATAAAACTTACTGGCTGCTGGTTCTTACCACTTATTTGATATGAATATCCGGTTGCTTCGGATGCTTGATCTTCCCCAACTTTATGTTTCATGTATACTGTATTTATATGTTTTGGAGAAACACAGCCAACAATAAAGACAAATAACAAAGTTTGCAGCAACATCTTGTCTAAATAAAAACTTTTCTAAAACTGGTTCTTGTAATAACATTTTTTTTATATATATACCTATGTACAATATATATAGATTGTTTAGATGGAACAAGGTCGCTAATTGCAATAAATTCATCAAACGCTTCATTGCGCGCTTTACGAAATCCGATTAAAAAATCCTGCGGTTTTGTTACATAAAATTAATAACGATTTAATAAATTTTAATTGAGATATTGTAGAATGGAAGCTTCATATGTAAACAACAGCAATGCCTAAGGGCACAATCAATTCTAAAATTTGCAGTTAGAAAATAAAAAATTAATTACGGCATCGTTTAAACATTGCGAGTTATTACATTGTCATTAAACATTTTACGCTACCACCTCTATCGATTAAAAACCAACAATCAAAAATGCTTCAGCATTGAAATTTCAATAATATAGGTAATAGACCATGGGGAAATTATTTTTAGTTTAGCAATTGATGAATGTTGAAATATCACATCAATTCTACAATAATGTATAATATTTGTATGATATATAAATATCGATTTGGAAAGAAATGCGCTATTTGTTAATTAAATAATACTGATGACATTTTAAATAAATATTTATAGTTTACATATAAAATATTGATTTTTCATTAAATTGCATTAATAAATCGAAAATGAATCCCGTTAGTAATGCTACAATATATTTTATTAGATGGATGTGTTTTAATATTTTATTTATTAAAAATTTCAAACAGATAATTGACACATAACATATTGTTATTATTATTCTTATGCAATGAGTAACACATACTATATTTTATTTGACTGCGTGTTATTTAATTATCTTTTTTTTCTAAGGATTTCAAAAATTCGTTTAGCCTTAACTGTATTTTCAATTATCTCCATGTCACTTTCTCTTACTTTTTGTCAGAGTAAACTATTGATTTAGATTTTGTCAGGAAAATATTGAGGAATTACTTGCTATAATCCACAAATTATTCTTTCTGTTATTGTCACTTCACACAACAATTTGCTCGTAGTAATTAATATTTATAGTCTTAGATTAATTGATAGTTACTAAAACTATAATAAAAATCTTATTTAACGCCAATTTTATTGCATTAGTGTTATAATTATTATCCTTTTTTGTAACGATTTCAATATAATTCGTTTAGCTTTAACTGTATTTTCAATTATCGATTTCACTTTGTCTAATCTTTTGCGAGTGTAAACAATTGATTTAGTGTATTTTCATGAAAATACTAAGGAATTTCTTGCTATAATCCATACATTAATCTATCAATATATTTATAGTTATTAAAAATATAACATTGCTGAAATGAGGGGTGTATTTTAAAAATCGAGTTAGTAATGTTTGTAATTTACTGCACGACGAGTTTTAATTATCTTTTTTTCTGTAAGGATTTCAAAATAATTCGTTTAGCTTTAACCGTATTTTCAATTATCTATTTTACTTTCTCTTATTATTTGTGAGTATAAACAATTGATCTCATGAAAATATCGAGGAATTACTTGGTATAATCTACAGATTATTCTTTCTGTAACTGCCACTTCACATAACAATCCATCCATTAATATTTATAGTTATAAAATATATAACATTGGTAAAATAAGGGCTTTGTTTTGTAAAAATGTACTTAAGACTTAATACTATATTTTATATGATGACGTATTTTAATTATCTTTTTTGTAGAGATGTCAAAATAATTCGTTTAACTCTAACTGTATTTTCAATTATCTCGATTTCACTTTCTCTTATTTTTGGGAACGTAAACAATTGATTTAAATTTTCTCATGAGAAATTACTATCGCTATAATCCAGAGATTATACTTTCTGCTATTGTCACTTCATATACAACAAACCATCAATTAATATTTATAGGCAAAATAAGGGGTTTGTTTTGAAAAACAATGAAAGCCTGTGGAAGTTCCATAAAGTGTTGCTAAAAGATTAACAACACAATAAGAAAAAAAAACACTTAGCAGCCTATGTTTGTCAAGATTTAATCACTCAAGACAAAAGCTTTTCCCACTTGTGTTATAAAAATCCTAAAGGAGCATTATCACGAAATTCTTATTTTTAATTAATTTTTTGCAACAACGACGCATTTTAAACATACAAATGCGAAACGGAAAATTGATGCATTAACCACCCAAATTATGTTACATTCCAGATTTTTTTTCATTAATTTTTGCGGAATATAAAGATGCTTAGGATTTTGCCAAATAAATGATGCATTAATCATATAAAAAGGAGGAATATTTTTCCAAGTGGTAAGCAAACAGCTAAAGCGCTTTGAAGGATTTCAGCAAAATTAAATTACATCAAGTCATTGTCGTGCATAAATTACTTTCTTAATGATTAAGAGTTGCTTTGTACTGTTGTTGCATCAAAATCCATTTTAATAAAATCGCGCCGCCACGCCGTACGATGTCGACAACGTTGAAGAAAATTATTGTCGTGTATGTGCGTTGCGATAATTAGCTGCCATAACGGCGGCGCGCAACAATGTCATTTTAGCGCTTTTTGTTTATCTTACCAATTAGTTTCGTTAGTAAATGCACTTTAAATATTTTTTTTGTGACAATATATGGCGAAATTTGCTATCTGGATTAATATCTGGCCAAACTATTCGAGTCATATAGCGAGGATTATTCCTACTTTTGCCAGACTTTTCACTTGGGATAGCTTAAGCTTAAAAGCCTTCAACTTCAATATAGAAACTTTGTAGTTGATATAACAATCCACGCTATATATCTATATATACATATATATAATATTACTTATATTCAAAATCGGCGAAAATTAAAGCAAACAGCCGAGAGCAAATGTATTTGTTAATTAATGTTATGATTGTAAAACGGTTTCGTTCAACGATTATGCAATTATCCACTTGGCGACAATTATTTTGTCAAATCACGCGTATGTTTCTAATCAAAACATTGCATTCAATTTACAGCAAGGGCGTTACAGAAAGAGAATGATTGATAATGAAGAGTTAACAATTATATATTTTTACGATTAACGCTAACTTCTAATTAATATTGGTCAATATAAAATAATTTTGTTAAACTATTAGTATAACAAAAATTTATTTAGTGGCTTATTGTTAAATTACGTAGGTTTTGTAATCAGAATGGCTCGAGAAGAGCTTATTATATATTTATAACGGAAGGTGATAATTGCGATACTGCATTACCTAAAATTTGTTTAATATTAGCCAATAAAATGTAGTTTCGTTCAATTACTAGGTATGCATTCATCCATTTAGCGCTAATTATTCTCAAATCACGTACGTTTGTAATCAAAGCGTTTCATTCAATTTATAAAATGTTAGATGAAACAGATTTTTTCCTGTGATTACTAGGGAAGAGCTTTCGATTGTATATTTTTAACGGTGGCTGTTAATTGTGATACTGCATTTGCTTTCATTCTATTTGTCGATTGTTATTTTCAAATCATTAACGTTTTTAATTAAAAAGTTTCATACAATTTCAAAAATGTTAGAAGAAACAGACTTTTTACTGTGATTACTAGGAAAGAGCTTTCGATTGTATATTTTGAACGGTGCTTGTTAATTTCGATACTGGATTAGCTGAAATTTGTTTAACATTGGCCAATATAAAATAGTTTCGTTCTACTATTCAATACAAAATTATCCATTTGGCAATACTTCTTTTCAAATCACGTACGTTTTTAATTAAAACGTGTCATTCAATTTGAAAATGTTAAAGAAAACAGATTTTTTCATTGGGATTGATAGGGAAGAGTTGCCGATTGTGTATTTTAATAGTCACTGTTAATTGCAATACTGCATCAACTGAAATTTGTTTAATTGTAGTCAATTTACAGGAGTTTTTTTTTCAAATATTAACCTATTACAGAATCATCTATTTGGCGATAATTATAGTATTGTATGTTTATAATCAAAACCTTTCACTCAATTTAATAAACACATTAAGAAAAGCAATGATTGACAAGGAAACGAAATGAACGTTATTTAACAATTGCCAATAACAAAGTAATTCTGTCAATAATTGCACAATGGCCCTTAATATTGCCCGATCTTGTTTGTTTATAAATAAAACGTATCATTCACTAAAAAAAAATTGTTAAAGAAAAATAAAATTCGTTTTACATTGATCAAGGTAAAAATAATTCTGTCAACAATTATCCAATCATTTCAAATATCATACAATCTCANCGATCTTATTTGTTTATAAATAAAAACGTATCATTCACTAAAAAAAAATTGTTAAAGAAAAATAAAATTCGTTTTACATTGATCAAGGTAAAAATAATTCTGTCAACAAGTATCCAATCATTTCAAATATTATACAATCTCATATGTTTATAAACAAAACGTTTTATTCAATTTAAAAAAAAATATAAATGTTAAAGAAAACAGATTTTTTACTGTGATTAATGGGGACGAGCTGCCGATTGTTGTGTATTTTTAATGGTCGCTGTTAATTACGATACAGCATCAGTTGAAATTTGTTTAACGTTAGCCAATTTTCGATTGAATGAAATGTTTTCACAAAAATACAGCCGGTGGCAGAAGCGAATTGATAGAGTTTCGTAATAATACACACACGAAATGATTTAGTAAGTGGTAGATATTTTATAGAATTTGGTTATGAAACTGCGCAAACGTTTTACTCAACAGCTAAATAGTACACATAAAACATATTTGATAGGGATGAAAAAAGGATAGTAGATAATATCTAGGCAATATGTT
>JARJDW010013309.1:0-22525 GCA_030264715.1 Adinopsis sp. GC000173
ATCGGATAGAAACTTTCGCTTAATTTTGCTGCCAACAAAAATGGAAAATGTATGATGGCTAATATTAATCGGGTAGAAATGTTTGTGTTTGATTTGTAAGCGCGCGCCCGTACGGGAATGAAAATAAATAAATTTCTATATGTTGTTTTCCCGGTGTATGAACGGAACGTCGACGAATATAATTTGCAACAAATTTTTATTTTTCTGGTGTCTGTATAAAAATGTTGAATACATATAGGAATAAAAGCGTACGTTGCTGATGTAGCATAACTCCATTCATGTGTGAGTGCAACCCAGCTGATAATCATCCCCAATGTACATGCTCCGAAAAAGCCACCCCGTACACGTTTGATATGCTCACTGTTTTTGTCGCAATACACGTGAAATATAATTTATGTGCTCGCGCTTGTGATACGATGACTTTTTATGCGCGCCCGCCGCTCGCATTCACCGAACAAAAATAATAATAAAAAAACGGAGAACACAGAGAGTAGAGTGGGAGAGACGGTGAAGCGGCGGTGAAGAAAATAATATTTAATAAAATGCGCATTGTATAAATTAGAAATTAATTTGAAAATAAAATTAAATGCGATGATATTTAATTGAATTGAATGCATAAGTAAATTTTAGAGAAAGATGTTTGCATTTTAATAAAGCGGCCATGTTGATTAATAGCAGCCATCATTGTATAAAATTTCACCCTTGTAAGGCTAACTCCACCCTGCACTCAATCATTTGGACTCGGGGGGTTCTTCCCCGAAGAACCGATACCGAGAACCTTTTACTGCCATCTATAGGTAATTTGTGAGATTTCTTGACCCCTGTGCTTGTTTGAAACTTGTAGAGCACTTAATAGTTTATCACTTTACAACTAGAGGGGACGAGCGGCGTTTGTTTTTTTAACAAAATTCAAAATACGAGCAGAGATTGAATCAAATCGGTTGGATTGGATGTGTGTAATAACAATGCGCTCAATATTAGGTCGAAAATCTATCAATGTTACGAATAACGGAAATGAAGAGAGGAATTTATCTCGGTTCCGTTTTTGGGACGCAGATTGTTTTAGCTCGATTAAAATTCCTAGCGCACGCTGCTATCGGTCCAAACCGTTTTGCCTCCCCTCGCGTTTGTCGCCCCCCTGCCTGCCTGCCCGTCACCGGTTTTGCATTTTCATGAAGTTACAATACAACCGAGTGCGTTATCGATTCCACAACCAATTGATGGATTGTTTTCATCATGTGCGATTACGCCGGGCTGATTTCAATTGCCTTTTCAATAGTCTCTCGATATGCCAAATGGTTGTAAATCAACAGGACACTATCATCCATTGTCCTTCTCTCGCTCTCTTTTTCAGGACGCGCACGAGCGAGACGGAGCGACAAGCGAACGCGCGAGCGCTCAAACCGCTCAAACGCGAACAGCCATACAACAAATTAAAAAGAATGAAATCTGTTTGGTATTGTATTAACCGGTTTGAGTCTCAGGTGGAACAGTTGAATGATGTGGTAATCTTTTATGCATATTCCTGTAATACCGGCCTTGTTGTGATTAACTATGAAAAAGTTCATTGGTTTACCGACAGGATCGCTGCTGATTGCCTAAATTACGAGCGCGCGCATTTTTAAACGTACCTACTAAACATTGATTAATTCTACTCTACCAACACACATACACAACGCACACACACATACAGACAGCACTCACACGACTTTAACACGATTTTCTATTTATTATCATCATGTACACGTTGCATTAATTATGAAATTGGTTGGTGAAAATGCAATGCACAGCACAGCACAACGCTGCCAAGCCAAGCTAAGCTAAGCTAAGAATTCGTTCATCGATTTTACACGTTTTGAAGCGTATGAATATTAATTGGATGAAACCGCAACATTTACACGTCTTCACAGGGATGACAAGTTTCATTTCATATCATCATCCCCCTTAAAACACCCTTGGGCGTCAAGTTCTTTGATTAAATTAAAAGTTGCGACCCCATTTACATGCAAATCTCATTAAAAGCATTTAGCCAATTACAAGTTGTTAATAATTGTAATGGAAAAAAAGTAAAGTAAGGAGCGGAGAGGAAAGGAGAGGAGCTAGGTTGCGTTAAAAATAAGAGTTGTTTATAATGGGGTACTGTTGCGACGTCTTCAAATGGCGGCGTCACGTTGGCTGGCTGCGACTTAACGAATTGCATATGTGCGGAACCTTTCAGCTTGACAAATCGTATGTCACTCGAGAGACTTGAACCCCATACTTGTGGGTGTACGCAATTAGTTTATGTTTCCATTTAAGAAAAAAGCAACTACACCAGAGGGTAGCAAAATCAATAACATCACACAAAATAGAGAAAAATAAATGTATATAATTTTCTGTGCAGACATTATTCATTCTACAAACAAAAACCTTTTTATTATCTCTCCTCTACCGTTTTTTTCTCTATGTGTGTGCGCTGCTGAATGTATGTATGTGTATGTGTCCAACTTTTCTCTCCCGCAAAACATTATTGTTCCACGTTTTTTACATCTAATTGACGCATTAGTAAAAATTATATAGTTTGTTAATATTGTGCAAAGCACCAAAACAATTTTAATGATCAATTAAACTATAATTGCAGGAAATAATGTGCAATTGCTTATCAGAACGAATTAAATGTAATTTGATGGCGCGCGCGCATTTATGTCGTTTAATACAATAATTTTGTTACACAAAATGTTTTCAATTTCCGTTTATTCTAAATATAATATATACATATATATGTATCTTTGTATTGTTAGCGCGCCGCCGCCGCCGCCGCTCTTTCAACACGAAAACGAGATGCGAAATTTGTTTTTGTATTATTGTTGCGCATAATATGAAAACTAACTAGAATTTATAAATCTGTCATAAATATTAACGAGCAATTTCTCGTTACGTGTTCTTGAAACTGACTCTATTCATGTTTGTATTTTTGAAATAATAAACATTCTTTAGCTTTTACAACATGTGAATTTACATATATTTACAAGATGAATTATTATATGCTGAATCTGGCATGCGTGAAGACATTTTTACTATGTTAACATTTCTTATAGTTTAACTATTGATAGATGAGTGTTGATACAAACTAGCAAAAAATATTGCTTTTCCTCTTTTTCATTACACTACATTTCTATTCCTTCTATATTATGCTAATCGGTAGTGAATTCTTTGTGTTCTTTTAGCGATTAATTCATTGATTGATTGATTAAGTATAAAAATGAAACTTTTTCATTGTTTCATGGTTTAATTGCCGGTTCTATGCAAGTTGGTTCAACGGGATTGGCATTCCGAATTTTTGGGAAACCGTGACATATCGCATCCATGTGTGTTCGGATTTGATGCGTGGCGTTTAAATGACGAACCATGTTTCGGTTTTACACATGTCACTCATTTTCGTAAAGAAAAATTTTTCGGATGTATTTAAATATTTTGGTGGCTGTTGGCGCTTAGTTTAGTTTTTGCAATGCAACGATAATGAACTAATATTGTGCCCTTTTTGCTTGCAGGATTTTCAATTTAGTTCATCTGGCATCATCAGCGCATGAAGAAGACACTGCAAATTTCAGCTTGATATCTAAGGATTACAATACGAAATTTGTTTATATTCTTTTGTATTAGTGTCGTCATTTAAAAAAAATAGTTTACGCGATGATCATAAGATGTGTTAATAAAGTGGTTGTTAATCAAAGTGAAATTGTTTGAAGATTTTGCTGCGAAAGTACGAATTAAATTCTATAATTGAAGCAAATCAAAAGAAAAATTGTTTAAAAGTATTTAAAAATTCGCTCGAGAATTGAAATTGTTTTTTAGTGGCCGTGTTGTTTTTCTGTGATCTCAATACAAATGGAAATGAGTTCGTATTTCGCCAATTCCTATATACCGGACATGCGGAATGGAGGTGTCGTGCCCGCCGAACATCCGCACCAGCACCAACACTACGGTGCCGCAGTGCAAGTGTCGCAAGGTGGTGGTGCAGTTCAAACAGACCCTAATTCGTGCGGTGGCGATCCTTCGGTTGTTGGCCTGCGACAGGGAATTCCGCCGCATCACTATGGCGGTCCGCCGACCGGCGGGCAGCCTCCTCAAGGCATGCCCTATCCACGATTTCCCCCCTACGATCGCATGGACATCCGAAACGCCGGCTATTACGGTGCACAGCAACAAATGGACGGTAATCAAGGCTATAGGCCTGATAGTCCGACAAATATGCATATGGGTGCGAATGCACCAAATGGACACCAAACACCGGTTGTGTATGCGAGCTGTAAGCTGCAGGCAGCTGCAGTACCACAAGGCGGCGTGCTCGGTCCTACTGGAAGTCCACCTTTAGATACAACGCAAGGAATGAATAATCATCATATGGGCCACCATATGCAAGAACAGCACACGCAACACCACCAGCAACCGCATCACCAGCAGCAGCAGCAGCAGCATATGATGTATGGGGGTCAGCAGCAAGGAAACATGCATCAGCAGCAACCGCATCAGCAGCCGCCCCTACAGCAACAGCAACCTAATCAGCAAGCACCAAATAATACATCGTCCTCGTTACCAAGTCCATTATATCCGTGGATGAGAAGTCAGTTCGGTGAGTGTGTGTCTATCTATTTGAATTTTAAATTCCATCTCCTCTCCTATAGCTATAGCTGGAAAAGAATTACCTGCCTACTGCAATTTGCGCAATTGACATTTATTGCGACCCAAACAAGATTTATGTACTATTCGAAAAATACTCTGCAATTTTGCATAATGTACTTGCCCGAGACGTCTCAATCCTAGCTGCGGGAGGTCAGCTAAAGCGCTCTTGACAGAATTACGACCACAATTTTACTTTAAAAATCGCCTATTTGCAGTATACTACACCCATAGATTTTCTACAGTATCTTACAAATACTCTACCTCTACACACTCTAATTTAGCAAGGGCAGCTTATCGTGCCACAGTATACTTAAACCGCTATCAGATTCAATATACCTACTACCACCTAATAAATATTAAAAGTTGATAGTGGTTCTAGTACTATTATGTACCGACTAATTTTTATGGCGCAATAAAATTTACAATTCAATTAATTAGTAATAATATGGTTCAAGTGCGGTGTTTTTCGGCGGTACGTGGCAATAAATTAGAATGTGAAGTGGTTGGTTGCTCATTCACGCGTAATAAAGCGATTAATATAATAAAGATAGAATTTACATCTGTTGGCAACCATAAGCAGGGTAATAACAATATAACCGCGACGGTATATAGGCTACTTGTTGAGTGCAATTTATGAAGCAAGATGTGCTCGGGCTGTGATCGTGCAAATCCGAGCGAGAGTCGAGGCCATTAAATAAGCATTCCGGTGATAAATTGTGACGCGATGAGATTTGATAGTGCTGTAAATTATTTAACCCTTTTCATAGGGTAATTATTATTAGGTTATGTGGATATAAAGCGCTTTAAATTGTTTATTTTATGGCCTTTTGATTAGATTGCGTTTAGCGTTTAATTTTCGAGAATAAAAAAATATATAGTTAGGTATACTAAACGCGTACATATATGTATATGAAAACGAGGCGCTTTGAATTTCGATCGAGCCTTCCCTGACAGGCATTGAGACATCACAAGCACCTACAAAAGAACAACCAGCAGCGATGACAGAGAATTATTGCCTTTTATTGTTCGTCGGAGCACAATTGCATAATCCATATTATAATAGAGAGCGAGAGGTCTTCCATTTTCCATTTTCGAATTTCATTCATAGCCGATTCTTAGAATGTGATTTACTGCACGAATTCCATACTTGGATTACGTATATTCTAATAAACCGGATGATTTTTGACGGTCAGTCATGGGTAGGTTGACATGGGTCTGACGTAACGTTTCACTGAATTAGAATGTGGACCGGCTCGGCATCCATTCGCTACGTTTAATCACATTCTAAAATGCACGATGCCACAATCACTCATCCGAGCTGACAGCAGCGGCTAATTAGACGAACTGTTTTCATGGTGATGGTGGTAGTAGCAGTGGTGGTGGTGGTGCGGTGCTAGCTGGCTAAAACTATTGAAATTGTTGAATGTATTGAAAATGGTTGTTCTTGTTTGTTGTTGTTGTTGTTGTTGTTGTTGCGTTGCATTTTTACATATATGCGCGCACACAGATACACCTAGCATACATATACAACGTACACATACAGACGACAAGTGATAAATCGGTCTCATCTCAAATAACCTTCCCACACGAGCGAACTGAGAGTATTCAGAAAGAATAAAAAGCTACGTTAATTAAAGAAGCATCGAACTAATCAGAGCTCATGTCTGTGTTGGAATAAATCAAACTCCGAACGTTCGAGCTTGAAAAATAATTACACGTCTTGTTCGGGGTAGTATAGCGTTCATCACCGACGCGCTGCATCCGAATCTAATATCGTTAATTAGATAACAGAAAAACGTTGGAGAGAGATTCAAAGAGAGGGGGCGGCGTGCAGGGGAGCACGAATTTTTTTTTAAACGAAATCCGTTCGTTTTTTTTTTCGTTTCGTCTTTTATTAATGTCTTCTTTATCTCGGAGCTTAATCATAGACGAACAGCTCATACATTCAGAATGATATGGAAAGCGAACACAACAACAAAAGAGAGAAAGAAGGATGTTTTTCTAAAGACCTTTCTCGAGATGAAGGTTAAAAATTGCCCGGTCCTGTCGGCGTTCATCCAACCGTGCTCTCCCCACATGTTAGTTTTTTGGATCGCGGCTCTGTTCCTGCCAGAAAAAGCCATTCGTCTTCGTCACCCTCGACGTCTACACGTTGGTTGCACCCTCCTGTTTCTTTTTTCCTCCACGTCTTACATGAAATGAATAGGGAGTTTGAAAACGCGCACGATTGGTCGATGCCCATACATCATTAACGAACACATCAAAGAAATTACTTCGATCTGGCTCGAGAAGCGAAACGCAACGTTCTTGTTTTTTATTTATTTTTTTTTTCTAAATTTAATTGAGAAAAAGTGATTGTGACATGTACATTATGTAATTGGCGACACTAATTAGATTTGGAAGCTGTTACAAATTGGGGACAATGACCAAAACGCAACAATAACGAACGAACGAAAAATATTGTTCGTTATGCAAATCGTCTTCCATCACCAGCCGGCTGTGCTGTGGTGTGGTGTGGTGTGGTGGTATATACGATGAAAGCACGACAATTTTATTAATAACTTTCTGCATAAAGTCGCCTTTTTTCTCGCCATGTATATTGTACTAGAACAACACCTCATCCATAATTCATATTGCGTCGAAATTCTACTCACTGCACTCTCATACGTTATATTATGTTTGGAGTAAGGAAAAAAAAACGACGTCGTCAACCTTGAACTCTGAACTGATCACAGCCGAAAATAGAATCGAGAATTTGTCGCGCGAGTGTATCGCATTCGATAGATGGATGATGGGAAATCAGCGATTAGAATAATTAGTGCAAAAATGCGATTTAATTGATCGTTTAACGGTGGCAGCTACCGTTTTTCCATACTCTTTAAATATGCATAAAATATTCGAATCGCGTACACCTAATTACCTTTTATTAGCTCTCTATATAATACAGCATAATCGCAATTTTCCGTGTAAGTGTAATTATCTCCTCGTCGGCGTATCACTTAGCCGCTTTTTTTGGTAATATCTAGCTAGTCAGCCGCACATATACGCAATACCGGTATATACATATGAAATTTCGTATGCGTTGTTTTTCAAGTTTCATTACACTTAGAAATTATGACCCGAAGCATGACGAGATCGCGCTGTAGCTCGACAAAGAAACAACAAAAATTGTAAGAAGAAAATAATTATATACATTGGGTATATGAAGGGAGGCTGAGTTGGCCTTGTGACGCCAATCAAAGTGGGCTCTAGGCGGTCTGGGCCTGCATCGAGATAATGAGTTTATAAATGATGCATAAATCATGTTTTTTTACTTCTTCTCCATCTCTCAGAGCTCGTTTTTTTTCTCTTGTATATATTCACTCTTGCGAAATTTCCAAAAAATGTATTCCATAATTACGATTCGTTATGGGCCAACAAGCAACCGCCACTTTTCACCCGAAACAACCGAAAAAAAAAACACACACAGAAAGAATAACAATGCGTTTTTAACTCTGATTGCAGAAAGGAAGAGAGGCCGACAGACGTACACAAGGTATCAAACTTTAGAATTGGAAAAGGAATTTCATTTTAATCGGTACCTGACACGGCGGCGGCGTATTGAAATTGCACATGCATTGTGTCTCACCGAACGGCAGATTAAAATCTGGTTCCAGAATCGTCGCATGAAATGGAAAAAGGAGAACAAGACCAAAGGTGAAGGTGGTTCAGAAGGTGGCGGCGACGACATCAGTCCTCAGGGATCACCGCAATAAGTACTAAACAATATTATTTAAAGAAAAAAAAAATAACATAACAAAACCTAAAAAAACAAAACAAAACAAATGAATCTACCACCAAATGAATCAAGTACCTAAACAAACCCAATTTTTAGTCATTACAATGCATTTAACTTTTTATTGATTTAAAAAGTTAGGCCATTTTCGGCAGGAACTCTTCCAAAATCTCCCCCAAATAAAACAACCACAATGACCTCTTATGATGATATTGATAAAGTCCTCTATTATTGTGTATAAAAATGATGCAAGATGCAAGCAAACACACTGATTTATTAATTTAATGAAATTATGTACGAGAAAAAAGTCGATATTAGTTTTTAATTCCGTTTTAATACCGCGATATATACATAATTTATATATTATAAAGCGATTTATATTATAGTTTATTTATTTATATTTGTAGATATATTATTAAATTAAATATTTTATAAAAATTTGCGCGAATAAATTTGGACTCAATTAATTAAATGATTTTTTTGAAAAAAACAAATAAAAGGAGGCCAGTGCGACGTGCAATTTTCGTTTTTTTTTTCTAAATAGGTAAAAAAATCTAAATGACAAAAACAACGAACTGTATTAACTCTATATTAATCAGTGAAAAATTCCGTGCCGATTCAACAAGACGACAAAAATGAAGATGAAGATGAAAAATTTACGTTCTGTTTTTCTATTATTATATTTTAACTCTCAAATTTGTATCTATATCTAGTAATTAAAATAATGATTAAAATGAAAAGATGAAAATATGATAAAACAAAAGACCAAGGTCAGTGCAAAAACGCAAGAAAAACTTTCCTAAATAAGAAATATGAAATGTAACAATTTTAAAAAAACGATGATGTGCTCTCTCCAAAACAACAAAGTAATAAGAAACTGCACAGTTTATACAAAAAAGAAGAATTTTAGCTTGGCTGAAAGGATGTGAAACTTGTAAATTATATAATATATTAAATAATTCCTTTCAACCAAGCTAAAAAATATGTGGTCGAGGTGCTTGTACAATTTTTTGTATTTGCGCACTTAATTTACTTATTATGTAGATATTTCGAACTGTATGTATATTTGGTTATTATAAAACTATAATTATAAAGTGATGAGAAATTTGTACATAATCCGTTTTAACAAGAAATGAATTGGTAATATAATAATAAAATAATAAAAAAAAAACAGATAAAAAGGATATGAAATATACGATATTATTATTATATTTAAACAAAAATGCACTTTTATGCCAAAGGTAGAATATAATGTTATCCATGTAGGATGATATTGTTAAAAAAAATCCATTGATTATATTCAATTCATCAAACAAACAAAAAATATACGTAACGTAAAAAAACTGCAATTCGTTTTTAAAAAAAATTGGAATATGTATTTTGTGCAAAAATTTATTTATTTAAAATGATAAGAAAAGTAATATTTTGTATACCAAAATATTTTTTGAAAAATTTGGAACGCGACAAGTTCCAAATTTTAGGTGATATTTAAATAGAAACAGAAATACGTAACTAATTGCTACAAAAATACAAAAAAAAACAAAAAGTATACGTAAAATACCCTAATTAATAAATTTATCTGCGATGGTCCTTTTTACGTTTTTTTTCTCTATCTCTCTATAATTTTTGAATTTGGTTCATCAAGTTAAATAGGCGATTTTGCATACAAACAAATTAAAAACACGTAACACTTTCAGATTTTATATAAAATGTAGCGTCGTATTCATTTTATACCAAATGATTATATTAATTATATAACTAAGAACGAAATGTGAAGTAAATGATGGGCGTTTTCCTATTTAAGTTGGTTAACCAACTGATAAAAAATTATTTATACTAAATTTAGGGTTTTGCAGTGGCATGCTGTATATTTGTACCTATATGGATAAAATAGCGTATAGTTATTTGTGCTGTGGTGTAATATTTTAGTACATATAAATAATAGAACAATCAGTTTGAAAACCGGTTTTTTGTTTTTATCCTATTTATTATTTAATAACAATTTTTTGGCCAAAAGAAGAAGAAGAAAACATCAAACTAATTAAAAAATCAAAATGTTTCTATTTATATAAATGAATAAAAAAAATGATGAAATTATATATTGTAATATATAATATTAATTAATTAATCAATATTTTGAGTCGGAGCAAAAATTAATTCATTTATTGCAGTAAATTTTTTGAATTTTTCTGTCTTGTGGATTTGATCTTATATAATTAAACAATACATATAATTAAAATATATGTATAAAATAAATATAATTGTAAATTATCAGAAAAAAACCATCAGTCGTTTCTATTTCTCTCTCATCACTCAACATCCTTATTAATTCGTTTTTAATTTCTTGTTGTTCACTTTTTATTGTTTTTTTTTTTGAAAGTATGGCCTCTCATTTAAACTTTTATTATTGGTTAACTTTGTATGGAATAACTCCGCCTTGGTTTCAGTTTTGACGGGATGATGTATTGATTTCTCAACGCAAAGGGGGTTAATGCTTTTCTACCCCGAAAAGATTATCATGCCGCTATACACACACATACACATATACACACACAGACACATATATACACGCCGCGCGCAAAAAGTCTCGGCTCGCCGAAAAAAAGCTTATTAACCCACCATGCGATTGTTTCTTCGTAGGGAAAAGGTTGTGTGGCGGCGGCGACGTCCGTACAAACGTACGGAAATTCGAAAAAAGGGGGCGAGAGCGCCGCTTACAAACGAGCGACAATTAAAAATGATTGCCGTTTGTTGTCGGACAGGCATCCATAATATTAGAGATGGGAGCGAATTGAGATGTTGATGCTGCTGTTGTTGTTGTTTGTTGCATTGTTGTGTGTGCGTGTGTGTCCATGTGCGCCAAATGCAAAAAGGGCGAACGTGCCCTCGCATACTTTATCCTTGTCGCATACGAGACCGAGTGCAGTCTCCTTTTACCGAACGCACTTTGTGTATCACCACTTGAATCAGGAGTTATGGGCAATAACAAGTGGTCTCTTAAAGTAATCTCCTACTAAATCATTCTCGGCACACGCTCGAGCCGTTCATCTTGTTTTAATGTTTGCCGTTTGCAGTGGGAACGAGAAGGAGCGCCGACAACGAGCGGACGACGTTGCCGCAAACAATGGGTGTAAAGAGATAAATACGTACGACCATCCATAAAATCGCAGATGATGATTTAAGATAGCCTCGGCGCTCTCTTGTCTTTTGCGCTACTTAGTCGAATGTTTACAAGGTGCTTGGGTGATGGTTTATGGCGTTTCGCATCTTTGAGTGGACGGACGAATGAATGAATGAATGAATGAGTAAAGTGAGCTAGAATGCGCGCATTCGTTTCGGGTGGCGCAAAGAAATAATTAATCAATCAATTGCATAGCGATTATGTAAGAATGAAGAAAGAAAAAAAAGCAGAGTCGATAAAGAGCCGAGTGAAAAGTGATCTCGAGATCTTCATACTAAACACTTATTTGGCCATATATTTTAGAGCTGGTAGTCGGACCGCAAACAGCTTTATGGAAAATGCTGGGGTGGCGGCACATAAATCAATAATAACTCTGAACCTGACTCTCCATCTCTCTCCCACTTGAACACAATCAGGAAAGGATGTTTTCCTATTTCTTCAAATAGGAAAGCCTTTAAAAACGTTCACGTAGACGACGACGACGAGAACGACGACGACTTGCTGTTGCTTTTTTCTTCTTCCAAAACCTCCTTTTCTACTTTTTACTTCCACTCTTTTCACCGATACTTTAAATAATTAATGACTCTGTATGTTCATGATCTCTGTAAGTATTATTAAATCTTAACGATGTCCAATATTTCATGCAATACTACTTAAAATAACATCTGTATCATAATTATTTACAAGTTATTTATGTTTTTAGATGTTGGAGGAAGCGTAATTTTATTTTCAACTACGTGCACACACACATACTACGACGATTTGATGATGGTGAATTTTCCGAATGGCAAATAAACTAATATTACCCTTAATGCATATTTAAATGCTGGTTGCTGTAATTATAGATAGAAATTTCTGATAGAATAATAATGTAATTTATGATTACGAGAAAAAAAACAGAGGGTATATTCTACTACTACTACTACACATATACATATTGTGTATATATGTGCGATACTTTATTACTCGTTTCGATTTTCCTATTGTTATATTATTAAAATGCGCCATTTCAATCAAAACTATTTTCCAGGACGAATTTCAAATTTGGCGCCATTGGGGGCCATTCTGTTTTGGGCCGGTTTTGTAGCGCTCCACCTAGAACACTTAGTAACTGTCAAGATGCTGTCAATGTTGCACGGCCTCCAAATTTGTCAAAAGCCCCCAGCGCCGCCTCTGTTATACGGATAGAACAGCTATTGGTCGAGAACGTCAGTTTCCAGGGTATGATTACCGAACAAAACTTACATTAAACCCAACTTTACTGCTTTCTAGCGACGTCTATGGCTTTTTGCGGTAAGTTGATGAACTAAACAATTGTTACCTTAGCGCTCGTCTAGGCAACATCAACAGTAACGATGTAAAAATGCAGAAAATGTCGTAAAACAGCGCGAAAAACGGCATAAATGCATGTGGCTGAGTCATTGCCGTACGATCGGATGTTATTTTAAGTACGCTCGATTTTTTTCGGGAAATTTTAGGCACCGCTTTTTCTTTTTCTATGTAGCAAAAAAATTACATATTTAAAATAGCTTAAAAGTAAAGAAGAAATATTTAGAGGAGATTTAGTTAATTTAGCTTCAAATATTTGTCAAGTTCTAAAAAAGAAATTTTTCGAGGTTTTAAAATAGTCGCATGACGATGAAAATACCGACGGAACTTAACACGCTCGCTCGTTATATAAATAACAATAAAATTGGATTTTTCGTAAACGCTAAAAAATATTTATGATGAATTAATGAGGCTTTAAAACGCACATAAATTCTACGCATTTTTCATTTAAAAATGGAATCTTTAAAATGTCATTTTGATTGGTAATTGTTTTCAAAGTGCCACGGAAAATTCAAATAATTTCAAAAAGTATCTTGTTATTATTATTAATGACGCCTTAAAACGGAGATGATTTATAAATTTTTAAAAGCTAGTTAAGCCGGCTAGGAGATAATGGCCAGATGGAAATTTAACACGAAAAAACACACAACGAGAAGATTTTCTAATTTTATTCGGTACACAAACAAATGCGACGAATCTTACGAAACGTATACGCGTGTAATTATTTTATGCGACGCAAAATTTCGAATGCAATCGAATTTAAAAAAATAAAATGTTTACAAGAAATTGAAAAATCGTAAATTTTTACTGCCTATAAGATAAAAAATATTATGGATTATTGTTTTATTTCATCAAAATAAAAAAAACTATATATCAAAGATAATTATTTTTCGACAAGCGGCTTTAATTAAAAATTTTAACAAGATTTGTTTTTTATTTCGCATTTTATGATATTTTATTGTTATATATGGTATAAATATAAATTAAAATTGATGTTTGTATGGCTATAGTAAGATTATTTATTTAGTTAATATATTTGAGAAAATAAAAATTGCGTTAGATGAGTAATTTGTAAAATGTAAAACGGTGCAAGCATGCGGAATGTTGTTTTGCGGGATTGAATGTGAATATAATGAGAAAGGGATTCATCGTGAAAAATTTCGGCGTACGTATTGTGTGGTGTTCGGTTTCGTGCTGGGATTAATTTGAAAATCTTTGCAATAATAAACATTTTAATATTCCTCGCAGAAAGAAAAGATATAAAGTTGGTCCGCGTCAAAAAGAATAGGTTTTTGAGGTATAATGAATAATGTAACAGCGGGTGTTGTAAAGAAACAAGGCCTTAGCCGTGATTGAGAGATCGGAAGAAAGGGCCGGAATATAAAAACGGGAGATCAGAAATCGTTCTCTTCTCAAAAAGTTTTCTGTCGCTTTGCGCGCTCCTCGCTGTGACAAAAACTGATAAATAGACCTTAGATTTACTCAAAACGAAATTCAACAATTTATATATTTCTCGGCATTGCGAATGGATAGGAACGATTTTATTATACAAATCGCATCGCGCAACATAACATAAACAACCAACAAGCATTTGATGCTTTTTATTTTGAATCCCAGCAACTTAACTATCTTTTAATAATAATCTCGAAAAGAGCATGTTGCGAAATTAATTAATCAGAGATATAGAGAAGAATATTAACATTTAAATTACTTGTTATAAATTTTCGTTTGTGTGTGCGCAGTTCAATACAATATATAATCATATAATAATCAACGCAAATTTAATTGATGCCTTAATTAACTTTTTCTGCTAATAATAATAATGATAATAATGCAGTAAAAAGGCGAATATTTTCATATATTATAATATAAAATGTGTTGACAGCAAAACTGCATTATAATTAAAATACCACAATTGTATCGTCATAAAGAAGCAGAAGCAGAAGCAGAAGCAGAAGAAAAAACAACCTATTTCCTACAAATATTCATTAGCTAATTAAAACACGTTTTGTTTAACAATTGGCTCGCATTTAATTGAGTTATTAGAAGCAATAAAAATTTAAGCTAATTAAAACTTGTTTTATCACAAACGACAATAAAGAATAAAGAGCAAAAATGTTTTAAAGATTTTCAGATTTTTATTATCGCGCGCGCTATACCTATATTGTAGGTATAAAAAAATACATATTGTATAGGCATGTTTTTTCAAAGATTTTTCCATCAAAAAGTTAAAGTTAATGTTTTATTCAATAAAACCATAAAACTGTTATTTATCGGTTCAGAAATGCATCTTCAGAAACTTGTTTAAAGAATTTTAAAAATGCCTAAAGAGAAAGGTTACTTTAACAGCTTGCGCTCGAAAAACAAGTTAAAAACAATGGAAGTTTTTATAAATGTTTGATAAAATGATAAGCGCACTTTGAAGTTAGAATGTAGCGTACAGATACACATAATGTATAAACAATGTGAAAAGGGAAAAAAATACATTAAACATTATTGATTAGATGATTGATGGATTGACTAAACTTTGTTATTAACATTTAATTAAACAAACAATCGATTTATCACTCATTTTTTTTATTATTGCCGCGGCTGCCTGTACACATATGCAATTTATTATACGCGCTCGCTGTAATTTTGCATTTTAATTATTGTGTTTAATTTTTTGTTGTTGTGTTTTTGTTTTGTTTTGTTTTTTGTTTGTAGTTGCTTATTCTTTGATTCGATGCAGAACAATAAACAATGCCAGTAAGCAGCCGTGATCAAAAACTAATTAACAACAACTCCTGTGAGACTATCAGTGAATCACCGACGAAAGCAGACAAATGGAAATTAATGAAATTGAGAATAAAAACCATTTATCATCGGTAAAAGGAAGACTGATGGGAAAAGCCGTCTGCATATTATAGGCCCGCCACTTTGTTCACGGCTACTGTGTCAGAAAATATTTTGGCATTCATTTAAGTGCGATATAATTAATTATCGACCGATTTTTTTCGCGCTTGATTAGATGAATTACACGCGCTTGTACCGTTCATGTTTACAATATGATAAACAATAACATGTGTAAAATAAATGATATAAGCAAGCCGATGTGCGCAACCAACAAAAGAAGTCGTTTTTTTCATTCTTTCTTTCTTTCTTTTTTTAATTAATCCCTCTTCTGACCGCTGCTCATCATCACAAACAGCTGTTTTCGTCGAACGAACGATGATCATCCACCATCATCATACGCGAGATACGATTTTTTCTTCGTGCCGTGCGAGCAAGAACAGAAGAAGAAGAAGACTAAGACGAAGACGAGGAAAAAAAAGTTTTTCTCTTGGCTGGCCGTGTATCAATTCATGCGCCTGCACTATTTATATCGAAAAATGTTTTACAAACGCCAAGAATTCACATATTAATCTTTATCACGCTACCAATTTATTATATCCACACTAATTTAACATCTTACCAAAAAAGAAAAATTACATCCCACATCACTCATATCAATTTTTATTAAAACCATTTGTCATTCTCACACACGCACGCACAAAACGCGCGACACAACGCCGAATGTTTTTCTTTTTTTCTCTCTGTATGTGTATATGTATTTTTTTCTTGTTTCTTATTATTATTCATTTACTTGTAAAGCCCATCAGCAGATTTTTGCATGCCCTAGTTTTGCGCAAAGAAGGAGGCATAAAAGAATTGGTAGAATCTTTGTTCGGTTTTGTGTCGCTTAGGATTTTGGTTTTGCAGTAGACAACCAGAACGAATTGGCTTTTTTTCCGAAATTGCACAATGCGTATTATGCAAATTTAGCTTTCTAATTGTGCGTTACAGCCCTCACACGAAATTTTTGAGGAAATTAGTTCAGTTGTGCAAATCAAGTGCTATGTGCGTGCGTATCCCAGCCGTCGTTTCGTTTCAACAATAACGTGAGTACATTTCGACGATTTGATTTTGATTGAATTTGCGCTTCGGCGAGAGAAAAAAAAACAGCGCGTATATATACACACAAGTAACAAATTCTAATTTCATGAATATATTAGCATAGTAAATAAAAGTTGCAAAGCATTTTGATTTCGGTTGAACGCATTCCCCGAGCTAATATGCAAACTGAATGTATCCCAAACCGCAGCCGGTATTAAAAAAGTCCCTTTTGTATAGAAACACAGTATGAGTGAGCCACCCCTTCGGATATCATATTGACATGACAGCGCCTTAATGATACTTCTCCCTTCATCGTCGCTGAGACGGTGAGCGTGCCGCGGCCGGCGCACATTGACATCGCCACGACAGCCCCATCCACACGCTCACAGTCTCGGCGCACGGAGAGCGCTGTTTTGTCCCACATGACACAGACCCCGCCAACAGTGCCTAGGACACTGACAAATGACGGAATGTCACCGTGAAGGAAGACTGATATGGCTGCGCCGTTGCTATTCCTCTATGCCCGGCGAATTCCATGCGACACAAACAGCCATTTTCAAAAATATTTTTCTCCGCACTCATATTTTCCCCGAACAACAACAACAACAACAACAACGGCATTTTTTTGCGCGCCACACACACGTTGCCCGAGTTGAAAAAAAAGCGAGAATAAATATTCGTCGAGGCCGTAATTTCCACCCTCCTCCAATAAATAATTATCATTGTCGCATCATAATTAATATCAATTTTCGTTCCCCACATTCGCACGATTTCACACAAACACAAACGAAAACAAAAATCATTTTCTAATCAAGCTAGAGGATAGATGTTACTACTTTAAATTATTATTATGAAACAATCAATCATATTGCATTACTGAAGATGTTGCATTGATATGCAATTAAATATTCCAACAGCAGCAGTGTAAAAATATACGATATATTGAATAAATTTAGTTTAAATTACATTCGAATCAATCAATCTTTTCCGTTCGTTTTGCAAGATTTGAAGCGATTTTTAATACGATTTGTGAATTTTTTTGCTACAACTACTACACCGTATTCGAGGCGATAAATGAATTTAAAAAATGTATTATCTATCGAACACATTTATAATTAATAATAGAAATAGAATATTAAATAAATTTAGTTTAAATTACATACCAATCAATCTTTTCCTTCGTTTTTCAAGATTTGAATCGATTTTTAATCCATCGCAGCGTTTTTAATACAATTTGTAAATTTTCTTCTACAACAAAAACGGGCATTATCTATCGAACATGTTTATAATTAGAAAATTAATAATTAATAATAAAAATACGGTATTGGATAAATTTAGTTTAAATTATATACCAATCAATCTTTTCGTTCGTTTAGCAAGATTTAAACTATCACATTTGTAAATTTTCTACGACTACAATAGAATTGAGGCGATAAATGAACAAAAAAGGGCATCATTTATGGTTAGAAAATTAATAATTAATAATAATTATACGATATTGAATAAATTTAGTTTGAATTGCATTACAATTAATCTTTCCGTTCGTTTACAAGATTTGAATAGATTTTTAAACCATCACAGAGTTTTTTTATACGATTTGTGAATTTTCTACAACTACATTATAATCGAGACGATAAATGAATTTAAAAAATATGATTTTGAGTAAATTTAGTTTAAATTACCTTCGAATCCATCTTTTTGTTCGTTTTGCAAGAGTTTAATCAATTTTTAGACCGTTAATACGATTTCTGTATTTTTTTCAATTACATTTATTGAACACGTTTACAATTAATAAATTAATAATTAGAAATAAAAGTATGATATTGAATAAATTTAGCATAAAATTTCATTCCAATCAATCTTTTTGTTTTGCAAGATTTGAACCTATTTTTTTAATACGACTTGTGAATTTTCTACGACTACATACATCATAATTGACTCAATATGAAAAGCGAAAAAAAAGGGCATCACATCTATCGAACACGTTTATAATTAGAAAATTAATAATTTCAGTTAACAAAAGCCAATCTGAAAGCGCATCTTGATATGTTTCTTATCCATACCTGCAGCTGTGCGCTTTTAATAATAATTTTTGAGCGCGCGGCATTTGAAATTAATTGCAGTTTATACATCAAAAACGAAGAAAAAAAAACGCATTCATATTCATGATAAATTTATACAGCGCACGTTGACGTTTATTTAGCCTACCTACTACTACCATCAAACGCATAATAATAATTGAAAGGGATGCGCAGATTAATCGATATTTGAATATTTAACATTATTATATATTATATACGTGCAAGCGCAAAAATCGGATGATCGCGCGCGCACAGTTGGTTTTTCGTTGAAATGTTGATATAAACGCATCGGATATTAATTAATTTGAAAGCGCGCTGGCGCTGCTAATTTTTCGTTTTGGTATAGAGAGAAAAAAAATACACAAACTCGGCGTACAAACAAATTTACAGAGAAAAAAATAATAATAATACGCTCCCCCTGACTGTGCGAAATAAATGAGCGGCAATCTATAACATGACGCATTCCATCATCCGAAATCATATTTGTAACCATCCAGTACACACACTCGCAGCTCTTCTCACATCTTTTCCTAGCACCCCCGCAATGTCCGACGCAAAAGTTTTGTAATATAAATGTAATACTGTGTAAGTTTGTATATATATATATGAGTGGTATACGTATTTTTGTGCGCTTGCCATTGGATTTAGATAAATGGCCGTCGTGGAAGTAAAGCGTGTTTTACTTTGCTTTTAACATGTGACCTAGCTAGATGATCAAAGAAAAGGATAATTGTCTTAAATGCCTTTGGGTTGATTCGATTAATTACTGCAATACGCTTGAAAGGAAGTTGCGAATTATTTATTTGTATTTCCACAAAGAGCACAAAAGCAGATTGATGATATGAAAACATTCGCTATGTTTCTGTTCTCAATTGATTTCTTTCAACCGAACGAGAATAGAGAGAGGCGAAACGAGAGGAGAAGAAGAGTAGAAAAAAATTGAAAGATACAAATTTAATTTAATTATCACTAGTAGAATTTGAAAAATGTATTTCAGTTTTACCTAAAATCGGCTGACAGATATTAATGATTACAACGAAAAGTTTTGTATATGGTATTGTTTCCCCAAACAAAACGCGATGTGATGGATTCCTGAAACGTAGACCAGCTATACACACGGCGACGTGAAGATGGCTACATTGTGTACACCATGTAGATGCTATCACACAACGTTTCATAATCATTCATAATCTATAGGGAAATAGCGTTTTTGGCACACAGATTAATAAACGCGCGCTCGCTCGCTTGCTCGCCTCCATCCATGCACAGCTGCATGCGCAAAAAAGCAACACGCTTTGCCATTTCAAAAATTGGCGCAAATGTTAATTGCCAAACAAAAAAATGTACGGCGAAAAATTGTAAAACTTGCGTAATGAACGCTGCTGCTGCTGCTGCTGCTGCCGCTTGCTGCGCTGCACATTGGTACACTTTTCCAGACAGACGTACTGTAGTTAAAATAGAAACATTATAATTAATAATGCAGCGTCACCAACAAAAAAAATAAACGTAACAAAACATGTCTGTGTGTGCGCAATTCGCATAAATTCAATTAGCCATTGATAAATGCGAACTAAATAATTAATTAAATCACTGACTAATTGATATCCATACCTTATTTTATTCTATTTTCTAGGTAGGTATATAGATATCTAATAATTTTAAGTCATTTTTTCGCTGCACGTATAAGTAATCTATTTTTGGGCAAATGGATCAAGCGCAAAAAATGATTACCCAACTATCAGGAAACATTCCAAACTATATCATGCAGAAAAATGATAAATTAGCTAGAAAATTAAAATCATAGCATAAATAAACAAAATTACTTAATTGTATTTTTTCTTCTTTTCGTGTAAACTATTTATATAAAAAATAGTTGGATTGGAGTAAGTATGTAAAATATCCGTCTGGCCATTCTTCATTAAACAATGACATATTGTAGAATAAATAAAAGAGTCTGTGCGTTTAATTGATTAAGTTATGCAAGTTAATAAATATTTCATCGGCTAGATAAATTGTTTATAGATTTAAATGAATGGCAATTAATTGATTTTCATTATATAATTTGTTAATTAATCTTTATTTAATGCATAATTCAAAGCAATTTCATTTACATGAATGATTGGAAATTATAAATAAAGTCAAGAAGAGGGTTTTTTGTATGCATATGCACTCGTTTTATGGATTAAAACTCGTTTCCGCGAAAAAATTCGGTAGCTATAAAAATGCGCTTCGTTCGTTCGTTCGTTGTGTGTGCGATGATGATATGATAAATTAGTATTGTAAAAATCGCTCTCTTCGTGCGCGCTCGAATGTGTATGTATAATATGTAAAACTATAATATAAAAAAAGTGATCCAACATGGGTATAAAATATCAGTTGATGTAGATTCAATAGAGAATGCAATGTTTATCTTACATACCAACCGCCTGCCGGGCCTCGACAAGCAGGAAAGCGCGAAAACAAATCACCTATCACTTATCACAGACGAAGTGCAGGGATGGATTTACCCGCTACCTATTGTGCATTGCACCATCTATCCATCAACTTCACTGTACGTCACATACACGAGATATTTCTTTACATATTAAAATAACAACGAAACGCTTTTTTTTATCTATCTATATAGGAGGAAAGTCGACAAGAGAGCGTTTTGAATTATTATTCATTCACATCGTTATGTCTAAGATTCAATGAAAAAATATGTTTTGGTGAATTTTCAATCATGGGAATCATCGTTCAGCCAGACAATACTGGTACTGGGAGGCTTAAAAATCTATAAAATTTTAAGCTCCAAAACTTGCTTTATAAATACATTAAATTTTTGTATTAAATGATTCAAATATTTGATGATAGATAAATAAAACTGGTACTGTTAAACTTGATATATTCTAAAAATATATAAATTGCAAAACTTGTAAAGGTTTTAATGATGGACAAACAAAAGTGGCAATCTAGAGCTTAAAAGTGATCAAAATTTAACTGTCCAAAACTTGGTTTATAAACACATTAAACTTCATTTATCAAATGATACAAATATTTGATAATAGAAAGACAATAGAAGCACTAAAAATCTTCATTATTTAAGCCATGAAAAATGGATTTATAAATACCTACATAATTTATATTAAATGATACAATATTTGAAAATAGACAGACAATAAATAATAATATAGAGCTTAAAAATCTTCAAAATTTAAGTATGCATAATTTACTTTATAAATGCATTAATTTTTAGCAAATGATCTGAATACAGTAATACCTATAGGTATGCGAATCAATATTTATAATTGAAACCACTAAAACCTAGTTTACAGAACAATTATTAATATAAATAGTATTAATAATTGTTAATTAATATTTTCAGAATTTAAACCTCGAAAACATTAATTTTTTATGAAATGATCAAGTATTTAAGTATTTAAAAAATCATCAAAATTTAGTTAATAAATAAATCATTTTTTTTATAAAATATTTCATATTTAATAGCCAGATAATATTAACAAAACTCATCTAAATCTTAGTTGAAAATTTTTATACATAAATTCATCATTTGAACATCGTAATTTTAGTTAATACAAATAT